>JALPQI010006734.1:0-69286 GCA_025490895.1 Thaumatotibia leucotreta | reverse complement strand
TGTAACAGTTATTTATCAATTATCACGTTACACACATTAAACTCTGTATATTAGAATTACTGTTATTTTAAACAATTTGACAATTTAGATGTATTCGAATGTAACAAACCATCGGAAAAATACACAATAATCATTATTAATATGAACAAAATATTAAAAAAGCCCTTTTGGAATTCTCCGTATTCGAAATTACCCCATTTTTTCATTTTTTTTAACTTTACTTTAAATGTTAAGAATATTTTATTAAATCAATGTCAAGGTGTATAAATGATTAAAACGCCAACAAATGCAATACTGTGTTAAAAACCGGTCGAATCGATATTTCCCGTTTCGTTTACTTTATTTACGAAGTAAATAAATGATACTTTAAGCGTTTTGTTTTGATCACAAAACAAATCGTCAAAGTATAATTATGACAGTTGATCTTACGGCCGCTCTATACGCTGGACCAATGTAGGCCAATCTAAGGGATGCCGTAATACGAAAGAGGAGCAAATCAATCTCATGACCCCGGTCCTTCGCATAGTTGTTTCATTTGGCTCACATTTGGCCAATGTGTACTACAGCCATTACATATGACATTTATGACACTGACGAATACTTGGCAGTTGAAGAGGGACAGAGAGGGCAACAGATCAGTCTCAACAGATGTTTTAACTTTCTACTGATATTGGTTAAAATAAACGGTATATATTTTTAATACGAGTGTACGTTGATTGACACTCAAGAAGTATTAACAAATACTAAATATACCTTTTGTATAATGTTCGTATTAAATATACACACTGTGTGAGGATAGTTAAAATTATATTTTATATATTAATTAGTAAATTATTCTCCTGGCCACAGTACAATTAAAGGCAGTAGGTCAACTGGATGCCGTTTTGCAATAATGCGTCAACCCACATCCATTTTGCAATAAAATGTCAACTTTCATTAGTAAATTTTAATTGACAAATTGATGTGGGTTGACACATTATTGCAAAATAGCATCCAACTAACGTTAAATTTTATTTTAGAGTTTTAGTAAAACGTATACCAATCATAATTATTTATAAAAAAAAGAAGCAAACAAAACATTAATAAAATTAGTAACATACTCGTAGCAAGAAAAGTATTATTGTCACTACCAGTAAAAGTTCTTTCGACTGTAACTATACGCATCTTAACGTATGTACGTACATATGTAGAATAATAAGCTAACATTTTTGTCGAAATGAATAGGATGATTGTAAACGTATAATCATTTTAACAAATAATATGTGTCAATACTTTTTCGTCGGTACGTCAATAAAATAATTAACTGTTAAATTTTACTCAAATAATCCGTTAAATATGTGTCAGTGCACATGTAAAGGTACCTTGTCGCAGCTCTTAAAATATATCTATGTCAATAAGGTATATTTTATACACCGTCACAAGGTACTTTTCGGTGTGCACTGACACATATAGTCAAGCGGTACATCATGTCGATTTCACTGATATTTAAATAATATATAAAGTGTAAAGTCAGAGTCGGACAGCACAGATAAACATTAACCCTCTTATTCATAAACGTTTACTAACTTAACAAGACGCTAATAATTGTTTGTCCCTTTCAGTCTTAACAATGTGTCCATAAGAGCAAAAGGGACGAACAATTATTAACGACTTGTTAAGTTAGCATACGTTTATTAATAAGGGGATAAGCCCTTACGTGATATAAGGTTTATATTAATATTGCATAAATGCAATTGTGTATCATAATATTCTACGCTAAAGCGAACACATTTTCCTAATCTTTAATAATAATATACTCATTTTCATAAAATAAAATTTATGTTGATTTTTAGCTCTTATGTTTAAACTGTCAGCAGTCAAAGTACTGCCTCAAACTTCACTGTGACCATAGAGTATCGATAGTAAAAGAGTCGTACAATCTGGGAAATGTCATGTTTCGAATTTGACTTGATTGCAGACAGCAAATTGCAGTGTACGTCACAAGCCTATACAGGCAAAAACTTAACGTTTCATATATGAATAATAACGTATGTGCCATATAAATTATATGCACTACTACATACAACAAATTATATACTCAAGTTTTTGCCTATATATTCCGCAAATTATCGAGTTGTTATAGACAGGCCACTCAGGAAGATTTTACTGTCCCATATATAGGCCTATCTGTATGATTATGAGAAGTCTACAGAGCAAAAATAAATCATTAAAAAAACGATGTTCAAATATGATTAAAACCTTCATTTATTTATTCATAAAATAATATGTTTTTTATTGCAAGCTTTCGGGACTTCCAATTGTTAGTTGTTTATCAACATATCGTTGGGTGACAACCAAAACCCACTAATAAAACTGTCATTACTCTTAGTTACTGGTTCACCGCGAGCTACTAAGCTATGAACTGTCGGCTATAAACACAACACAAACAAAAGATACGCACTTCCGTGTAAAAAAAAGAGACACGTCGATACTCGCCCGGCGGTGATTGCCGATAACTGCATGCTTAGCCAAGTTGCCAATCACTAACGCTTAGTAGCGTATCGTAGTTTTCCCTCTCTGTCACTCTTTCCTATTAGTGCGTCTAACCAGTTGGCTGCCTTTCGCTTACGATTGACGATTAAGCGTTAGCGATTGGCATCTTGTCTAAGCACCCAGGGCGAGTATCGCCGTGTCTTTTTTATTTACACGGGAGTGCGTATCTTTTGGACATGTTTATAGCCAATAGTTCATAGCTTAGTAGCTCGCGCGCGGTGAGACCACTGCCTTACCAACCTCGTATGTCAGTACTGATTCATAACTGAGATACGAGCTTAATTTCAAGTAGGTATTTGTTACTTACTGAGTTTTGCTTATCAATCGACGATATTACAGTTCACGAAATAAGTTTCACCCTGTAAAGATTTTCATGTCACATGGCATCATTCACATCAAATTCGAAACACGAATATTTCCCACAACTCCTAAAACCACTAGGGTGCCTTGAGGTAACTCAGAAAGTAGTGTAATTCCGAAAATCACAGGAAGTTCACCCGTAATTACATCGTCTTAAGTCCTTTCGAAATTACCTGTTTTTTGACATTCGGAATTTACCCCAGTTATTTCCTTTTAAAATAAACTAGTTAGCTGCTTGTCATATGCCTAGAGTGGAAACTTCGCCTAGTCTGTAGTTTTTTCTCTTTAGCGGTCTTGTACTCTCTCCGGCAGGGGCTATTCCGGAATTCGAGAATCGTGTTGACTTTCTCGACGATTTCTTTGGCTGTTTGGTGGTCGCATTCGAAGTCGTGGAACTTGTAGTTTGTGTTTGTGTGGAAGAAACCTGAAATGTTTGTTTTTAGTGGTTTATAGGTGTTTCAATAATAACTGACCCTGTGTAAGGGCCAAGGGCTGATAAATCACAGTGGTCAACTATCCCATTTTAAGGTGCGCACAATCGCAATTTCAAAAATCCGGCAAAGTCTTCCTCGGACTCGCGCCCGAAGGCATCCGTACCATCAATTTATAATTAAAAAAATAACACCTTTGTTGTATGGGAGGCCCACTAAATATCTATTGTACGTATTCTACTTTTTAGTAATTGTTGTTGTTTAAATTTTGAACTGTTTTACTATCACGGTCTACGTACAAATAAAACATGGAAGCCGCACGCCATACTAAATTGCCTTTCAAAAACGGTTCTGAATTTTAGTTGACAAGTGTCACCCCCTCTTCAATGCATCACGGCAATGAATTTCCATGTTAACCTATAAAAACTTAAACCGCCAAAGTTTTGATTGGCTATATTCTATAAACACTTGTCAAAGATGTTGCGCCGAAATACGCGCGGCGTTTAGAAAAACGCTATGTCCTGCCCATCTTGGCACAATTGAACAAATATTTTAGGGGGTATTTTTGAGCTGGCGTAAGACGTCCATGTTATATATGGTCGCAGATCACGGTTCACAAGCTACACCCTGTAACAGACGAACTCTCAGATATCAGTCGATATTTTAGCTTGGCAATATATGTTGAAAGACCAATAGCACTCACTTGTATTCCGATCGTATGTGGTGGGATTCTGCTCGTCGGTGTACACGATTCTGAACACGCACTTGTTACCTTTCGCTTCCAGCATCTGACACCACGCTATAGAGTCTATGCTGTGCATGAAGTACTTCGGTTTTAGCTGAGGAAAAAAATACATCAGTTTAGTTATTAAGTTCAGTGCGGCTAAGTCCAGCATATTTTATTTTGAAGGAAAGTCCGTCATTTGCGTCTTATACTGTTCAATTAGGGTCGGAAATCAGTCGGTAGACGGACTTTCCGGATAGACGGTCTTACCCGCATTGACCTTAAATAAAAGAGTTGAATACACTGCTTTGGCTGAAAGCCCTAATCTGTAGCAGTTCTTTGTAATGGTCATAGGGTGGACTTCGGATGCGAAAGCATAACACGGATAAAACTCTAATTAAAGTTAACGTCGGCTGACAACCAAAACTCACTATAAAAACTGTCAGTACTCTTAGCAACCTCTTATGTCAGTATTGAATCAGAACTGAGATACGATCTCTATTTCAAGTAGGTATTTGTTACTTAGTGAGTTTTGGTTGTCAACCGACGAAATATTAATTTATGCGAAAAGTACTATACATTATAACCAATATCAGTACATGAATGTACACAATACCTAGCTATTACTGATAGTGCAAGTTTAACAGACTTCAAAAAATGAGGAGGATATCAATTTTATTGTCTTTTTGGCTGATATCTACGGGACTCCTGAACCGGTTTTTTAAACGTAAGTGTATAATATTGAAATGGTTCCGTCGGCACAAATCGTGATCGGATGACGTGCTCTCGGAGTAAACGTATTTTTTTTGGATTATTATTATCATTGCAAAAGAGTAAATCAACTTTTTCATGCAGTCACGCTGGTTTTATGCAAAATTATGGTAATTAAATCAGCGTGACTCAAAATATTCAATCGAAATCCCCTGGAAGAAACATTTTGATCAACATTGCAGTTGCATTAGATTTGCTATCAGTACAAAGAGGCCTAATACGCCTTAACATGGATTTATGTAATAATGTGTACCTACTTATTTATACTTTATGCAACAATCTCTGTCAGTAGAAAAAGGCGACAAATACATAAAATGTAAGCGCTAAGAGTTACCTATAGCAAATTAGATTTTGCCTTTTTAACTGACAGAGATTGCTAGACATAGTATACAGGATAACTCCGCTGCACGTACCCAGAAAGAGTGCTTGTTGGCGGTGAGCGGCTCGACCTCCACCCTGTCTATAGACACGCCCAGCTGTATGAGCGTATTGGCCCTAACTCGCCGCAGCATGTGCACCCTGTATGCCTTGTACTGCGGCGCTTGTGTCGCCATCTTGTGTGAGTGGAGCTTGTCGAGGTCGTTGTCCGCTTTTTTGAGCCCTGGAAGTTAATAGCCACAGTATAGTATAATAAGTTTAAATCAATATATATAATTAGTAGTTAGTAGCTAGACATAACAGTTTCTCATAAATAATAATGTACCAAAATGTATTTTTTTTTTCAAATATTAGTATGGATAATAATGTTATTTTCTGTTTATGTATGTAATAATAATGTTGTAAACAATGTGACATGTAAAATTATTGTATTTTATCAATAAAAATTTGATTGATTGATTGATACACTCTCGCTCAAATAGTAATAAATAAACAAATACAAATAAATACAATCAGATGATAATTTGAATTAGAAATACTGTAATCATGTTGATTTAATTTTTTTAATGTTTACAGTATAAGTTGTAATAAGAAATGTTTTGGGTGTTATCTGATTCCTTTATTCGGATAAATAAAAAACCAATATTTATAATCAGCAAACTCCGTAGATATAAAAATCGGAAGTCACGATTCCAAAAACCCTTTATTTATACATTTTTGTAATCTCAAAGACCATTTTTTATAATAAAATATCTGGAGTAGAAAAAATGCACATAGGGAAAAAATATTGGGGACTGAATGTGCTCCAAAAATCTACCCCCTCAGTCATAAACACCTTTTAACGTAGAAAACCGATAAGCATTCTTATTATAAGAAGGGTCCGCGGAAAGAACATGTCTAGTCAATTCAAATTACAGAAGGAAAAACAACATTACTTTTAACAGAATAAGGTGTGAATTTGCCCTGATTTTTTTAAGCACTGGACATCAAGCCAGAGGAAAATTAAAATAAAATAGTTGTCGCATATAGCTTATAATATGTAAATAAACATCTGTCTTATGTCATTTATAGCTCATACTATGTAAATAAATATCTGTCTTATGTAGCTCATAACATGTAAATAAATGTCTGTCTTAGTATGTAATTCTTAAGCCTAATACTTTAACTAGATATAAGATTGATTGTTCCCCAATTAAATTAATCCCATTCCTTTACTTTTTTGTACAATATTTGTCCATTGTGTATTTCGTGTAATTCATTTAAATAAATACTATCACACTATACGCTACCACATATAACACGCACGCGGCGTGAGATACCCGCGACTTTGGGCGCTCGCGGATTATCGCGGAGTGGGGATAGCTAATATATATACACGCTATCCGCGAGGGCTCAATTCATTCACGCTCACTTCATCAAGCGCTAATCACGCGCTCACTAACCACCTAACACTCAACCTACTGTAATGTTGTAATTGTAAACAAGTGTTTTTATTTAAACATTTCCCTAAATAAAGTCCCTGAGCCGAGGTAGCCGCAGTAGCTGAGTCATCGAGCATCACGACAGTCTTCGTCAAGAGAACGAGATACATCCACACCCCACAATAGTATTATTTGTTATTATGAGTATTGCATAGCTCTTTCGGTCTTACCAATATGTCTGTCAATAAGACAGAAAGGGACAAACATTACTTATCGGGTTACTAGGAGACGTTTATAAACAAGGGGGGTAGTCGTTTCATTGCTTCCTATAGGTACCTTCATTAACAGCCTCCAATGCATTCTTAACCGCCTCAGAGGTGGCACTGCCGCCCGTGTTGTGCCGCGAAGGATTTTGGTGACTCTGCCCAGAATCGTGCACCTAAAACAAATGTAGTAAAGTGTGCTTGTCTGTCACATTGTGACATAGCCTTGTAGAACGTTAGGAGCAGATATTCATTAATTCTATTAGGTTATAGAATCGTGCACCTAAAACAAATATAGTAACAAAGTGTGCTCGTCTGTCAGAATGCTACATAGGCTAGTAGAACGTTAGGAGCAGAGATTCATTAATTCTATTAGGTTATTCATCACTACATAGTATAAAATAAAGTCACTTTTCTGTCCCTTTGTACGCTTAAAACTTTAAAACTACGCAACAGATTTTGATGAGATTTTTTTTAATAGGTAGAGTAATTCAAGAGACAGGTTTTTATGTAGGTATAGTACCCGTGCGCAGCCGTGGCGGGTCGCTAGTTACCTATAAAATCGAGGCTATGTATGGAGAATTTTGAAAAAAGTCTATCGTTAGATTTTGTCCGTACATAATGAAGTTCATGAAAGTCACAAATAGAATTTATATTAGCGGTCTTTATTTTTAAAACTGTGTAATTTATATACATTAATTAAATCTAACTAACCTAATCTTGGATATCCAAGATTGGCCCGTGACCACGATTTATCGAAATGGTCACGTGACCTTTCATTGGAATCTGTCCCCTGTACTTTTCGTTGAACTACGATTGCAGAATGGCATGTTGGCTAAGCGATAAGTAACAAATGTACTCAAATTACAAATTCGAACGATAAATCACGTGTAGCGTTTAAAATTTCCGGATTAAATCCCGATTCTTTCCAAACAGCTTGTTTTTTTCCGGATTTTTTCGAAATAATCAAAATTCAACTCTAAACCAATGCGAATTAGATCTAATTTTCACTTTTACCAGGATAACGCGATGTCATCGAAGAAAACTCAATTGAAATAGATGGCAAGGAGTCACAGTGACATTGATTATTTCTGTAAAAACCCGAAAAAAAACATAATTTCATATATTCCCGAAAAAAAAAAACCATTTGATTTTTTCCGACATTTTCAACGCTAATCACGTGACCATGATTGATCGAAATGATGACCTTTCATTCGAATCCGTCCCCTGTACTTTTCGCTCAACTACGATTGCGGAATGACATCTCGCCTAGGCTGATCACGACTTGAGCAACCAATGAAGACTAACCTTAGGAAACATGAAGCCTTGAAAGCCAGTAGCATCCTCCGGCAGCGAACTGGTCACGTTATTGTCTCCATCTCTCTTATTCAACTCGATCAGCCCCAGGCAGGTGAACTCGAACTTCGCGCAAGGCTAAGCGATAAGTTACAAATTCGAACGATAAATCACGTGACCATGATTTATCAAAATGATCACGTGACCTTTCCGAATTTGTCCCCGGTACTTTTAGCGTTTTTTTTAAATTTATTTATCTAAAAACACTTAAAAGCTAATAACAATAAGGCTCACCAGGCGAACGAAAACCGCGTACGGTTTATCTGCCGCCAAAGTTGTCGCTCGTTCACATTGTATTTGTGTATGTAGCTACCAGCGGGCTGCCAGCTCTCCATGGTCTCTAATACCTCGCAATAAGGTCCATGAACGCCGGCGACTTAACTACTATTGCAAAATGGCATGTGGTCTAGGCCTGTATGCTTAGCACATGATTGATATGTCAGTATGTCGCCGCGAGATAGATTTTCCATCTTTTACTAACTATATGAATAAAAGAGGGATGGATAGTCTATCTCGCGGCACATTGTCGCAATAATCCTGTGCTAAGCCTACTGTTCACGACCCTCGAGCAACCAATGAAGATTTACCTTAGGAAACATGAAGCCTTGAAAGCCAGTAGCATCCTCCGGCAGCGAACTAGTGACGTTATTGTCTCCGTCTCTCTTATTCAGTTCGATCAGCCCCAGGCAGGTAAACCCGAACTTCGCGCAAGGCTCATGGGCGTCGAGGCAGGGGAACGCCAGGTCTACGTCTCCGTCGTCTTCGGCTATGCAGAGCCCGTATTCGTTTATGTTGCCGAGGGCTATGTCGGGGTGCTCGATGCTAAAAGGAAGGGTAAAGCGAGGTTGGTTTGTGAGATCGTACATCATTATTGGTAGAGGATAATAGGGATGATGACTGTAGTTAAAATAAATTATTTAACATTATACACAAAATAATACACGTAGAAATTATAACTCATTGCAGTAATTTTTGTACAGAACTTCTATTTAATAAATTGAAAAGAACTTAAAAGAGTATTTGGCAGTACTCAAACGTGACGTCACTTTTGAATATTTCATATATAATTCCATAGTGGTGATCGTTTTGACAGTTCGAAAAAAGATGCTGATTTGACTTGCCAGTCATCATGCCTATTCTATTGGCAATGCATGGACGCTTTAGGAGGCAAATGCCTATAATAGCGACGCTAGCATTTCTCGAAAAGTTTGCACTGTATAACTTAAACCACAATTATGCAATTCCCAACTATCTGCGGCCTCCCCAAGATGGCGGACTGGCTTTTTGAAATCCACCCCATGACAGGGTTTTTTTACTATATTTTAGCCTATTTAATGTCCCACTGCTGGGCACAGGCCTCCTCTCAAATATGAGAGGGATTGGGGCTATAGATAGAAGTGGGTTGGGAACTTCACATACACTTTTGAATTTCTTCGCGGATGTATGCAGGTTTCCTCACAGTGTTTTCCTTCACCGAAAGCTAATGGTAAATATCATCTGATATTCCGTACATAAGTTTCGGAAAAACTCATTGGTACGAGCTAGGATTTGAACCCACGACCTCCGGATTGAAATTCAAACGTCTTAACCACTGAGCCACCACCGCTGTGTTTTTTTACTATTATATGTGTGTGTCTATTATATGTCATATCATAACACCTACGAACTACGAACAAATAAAACATGGAAGCCGCACGCCATACTAAATTGCGTTTCAAAAATGGTACTGAATTTTAGTTGACAAGTACCACCCCCTCTTCAGTTCATCGCGGTAATGAATTTCAATATCAACCTGAAAGTTAAGTTTTTACTTAAACCGCCATTTAAAAAAGTTGATGTGATTGTTCCATCAAAGTTTTGATTAGCGATATTCTATAACCACTTGAACGTCCGATGATAGCATAGTATCCAAACAAAAAAGGCAGTAGACTGTTTGTGGATGCTATACTATCCCATGAAGTCGAAGGAGACACAGTTGATTATAGCGGCATCTAGCGAAATATAGAGGCATTATTTCCTAATTCCCTTGTTGCAACAACGTAGCCTAATAAACTAGTTTGCGCTAAAAATATATATGGCAGTGCACGCTCGTTACTCAGTGGATAAAAAATTATAATTTGTCAGTGTTGGGTCAAACTGCCTGAGTGTTTGCTAAGGACTCCTAGTTATGTCGTAAGTATTTCACGTTAATTTACATATTTTTGGGGTTATTATACATAAAAATGATCAGGAACGTGTGCTCTATACGATAATGTGTATCATCTTAAGTTTTTGACAGTGTGATACCTGTCAAGTGAGTTTAAAATATGAAGGTTATCTTTCTTATTTTTTTACCGATGTCTTAAGTTTAACCTTGATTATAGTCAAGAATCATTAGGTATTTTACAATAACTATCATTGTATTTTAATAATTGTATTTTCATTTATACTCCTGATTTTTTTTATTATTATACCTTAAGTAGTTTAGAAAATATAAACGTTTTTGTAAAATCTTGTGACTGCGCAGCGCGGGGCGTACGTCGCTAAAAAAACCCGGACAGTTGACCGGAATATGGTCGCGCGGGGTGGACGTTCAAGTGGATAAACAGCTGTCAAAGATGTTGCGCCGAAATGCGCGGTCTTAAGAAAAGCGCTACATCCTGCCCATCTTGGCACAGTTTAACAATTATTTTTGGGGGCATTTTTGAGCTGGAGTTAAGACGTCCATGTTATATATGGTCGCAGCCTACGAAAGCTTGGTTCCACGTCTCTATAGGTATTTAAATAAACGTAAGCAAAATCTGGCTTAAGGAGTAGGTTAAGTTAGGTCCTACTTAAATACCTAAAACACTATTTTATTGTTCCGTTTGTGCTTTGTAGCTAACTAGCTATCATATTGCATTGTGGCTTATGTGGGTTTAAGAATGCCAAATTAAAAAAGTTCATTGTCCTGCCGAAACTCCACGGGTATCTCGGGTTTTAGTATGTCCAACGATCATCTCGATTTAACAGGCATCGTCTGTGTTTTGTTTTAAGACAATGGAATATTTTCTACTTTTGAGCGATAAAAAAACAGCAATGTATTATCAATATCAACTGAGCTTACTCAGTAGACCCAAAATGAATTGTAATATTCGCAAATTCTACCTGCTATGGCACGAGTCCTTTTTAAATGATATACAACTCTTTTGTTAAGTTTGCCTTTACTGAGAATGAATAAATAGTTAGCATTTTTTTTTGTTTTATGATATTGCAGAACATTATAAATAGAGTCACAAATATACGGATTTATGAACATTATCATAGGCCAAATCGTGGGATTTGGCCTATGATAATGTTCATGTTCATTTGCGAATATTACAATTCATTTTGGGTCTACTGAGTAAGCTCATACAGTTGATATTGATAATACATTGCTGTTTTTTTATACAGTGTAAGTAAATCCATGTAACTGTAATTAAATGTATCATTTCATCGTCTCATCGTCAAGTGAGTGTTAAAATATATCTAGATAAGTACGAATAATTACCGTAAAATTTGTACCGTAAATAAATAATCACGTAATTAGTCATTAACGGGTACAGTTCTTTTACAGGTACATTCACCAAAGCTGGCATGAATGGAATGAATGAAATGATTGACATCTATCATTGTTTGTATGCTGCCATTCCTGTACCTGTACATCAGATTGCTAGTAGTACTGTAGATACAGCAAAAATATTACCTGTATTTGTAACAAGTGAATCCGATCAAATCCTTTATCCTAGCCGTAGCTATAACGCACACCACCAAAGGGTAGTTATGATACTTTTCAGATATCTTCATAAATATCTTGAACATCTTCGTTTGCAGTCCCAACTGTGCCGTCCCGTCAAATTTGGCGTACTCTAAATACTGCATGTGAGGTAAATCGGGGCATTTCTCTAAAAGTTCCGTCAACATTGATTTCTGTTTAGGCTTTTTTATCTCCATTTTGGTGAAGTTTTCGGTGATTTGCTCTTCCGTGAGTTCGGTGGATGAGTCGTCCCATTTGATTACTTTAATTTTAGATGCCTTTTTTAATGCTTGCTCCTTTTTGTCGAGCCACTGTGCTGTGTTTGACCTTTGTCTGAAAATAGAAAAATGGTTTTTATTTTTTATTTACTCGTATTGTATCAGTTGGTCGTGTGGTGACGGCAGTAAAAATACATTTGTCACCACCCCAACTTCTCCTGCGGGTGTCGTAAGAGTCCCGAGTCCAGAGAATTAATCGAAGTAAAAAGTATACGAAAAGACTTTTATGATGGAGTTGTAAATTTATATCACAATCATTATTTTTATTTTTGTTTGTATTTATTTCTCAATTTAATGAAATCTTAATTTTACTGCAATAAAACAAACGATGTTTAAGAGAAGGTGCTATTTTATACGTAATTTGTCTAAACATGTTACTTATTTATTTTTAATAATTAATGACCGTTACGCTTCAACACGAAAAAAAGTCATGGGCCAAAGTAACTCTCCCGAATATATTATTATCAAACCGCGATTACAATGGGATTCGAAAGTACTGTTGACACAACAGTATATAAGTCAATCTAGGATATATTCATAGTTATATTAATAGTTTAAGTGCAGAGATTTACAGACAATACATTAATTAATCACTCACTATAGTCACTACATCTATAAACAACTCTTGGTAAATGTTGTGTCATTTGTTCTGTCGACAGTACTTTCGAATTCCTTTCTGATTCCGGTTTGATAATACTTTAGCCCAAACTTCAGGAAACAGAAAAAACTCTTGGATATTATTTTATTACAAAGCAAGGGTGTAAATTACTTCATAACACTCTTAACTTCTAATTTATAAATTCAAGCATAAAGGTGTTGTATTTCAATTAAATCGAATGAGAAGTAAAACCTATCATTTTTTTGGGACATAACCCGGTTATGCGGTACCTCACGTGGAGATTACATCCAAATATTGAATATTTGAGAATTCGATACGTCCCACATTATGTTTTCATAAATATTTTAAAATTTCTGGCTTGCTCGTTTTGTGAACTGTGAGCAACACAAGTTCTGTTAAAGTTTGCCGATCACTGCTAATAAGCAATAATGATTATCATAACTATGCCTACTTTGCTGATTTTAATAACCTGTTAAAAATATATGATGCACTTGACGCGACATTAAATAATGTGCTTGTTAACTATTTATTCTATCCTTGCAGTAAGAGCGGTTTTGCAGTCAAAGACAAGAAAGCCTAACCCACGTTTAATAATCACATAATTTTATGTTTTTGCTCATATTATCAGAGGTATTTTACTCGTTTTATTGCAGTTATTTTTGTTTTCCGTGCAATAATAGGTATCTACTTCGATACCGGTATACATCGTCATCAAATACCATTTTGATATACTATGGTGTCTGAAGAATACGCGTTATCTTTTGATTACTTGTTGTCTGCCTAACCGTATTTTATGTCAATTTGGCCCACTACTGGACGGATCTAGTAGAAATTTGATACATTGAGGATAAAGTAAGTAAAAAAATGAATTTTACTACATGGATAGGTACCTGATACTAACCAACTATAAACCATCTAGATGCATCTTTAACTAAATTTCACTATATGGATTTGTGGAATAACTCAAATAGCCTTTTTTTAGTTGTGTTTTTTACGTAGTAACTCAGGCTGGAGTGGCCGAGTGGTTTAGGGATCAGCCGCGAAAGCTGAGGACGTGGGTTCTAATTTCCACCTTCGGCGTTGGTAAACTAGGTATTTTTCTCTTTGGTATAACTGGCATAACTGTTATAGATGAGTACACCCTATTCTCATAAAGATGTTATCTTCGTAAAATCAGGTAACCAACAAAACATAGGACCCATTTAGGCTCTATTTTTTAAAACTTAATACTTTATATGGGCATTTTCACTTGTAGGGACACCCAATTAGCTTAACTCTCACAAAAAAGTTAACTTCGATGTCAGCTTTGTAACGACAATTAAGCATGAAATATTTACGTAGATCCACTTTATTCGTGTTTTATATTGCATATACCTACACGTATACTTTCTGGATTAAATGATAAAAAAATTTTTTTGTTAATATTTAATGCTTAATTGTCGTTACAAAGCTGACATCGAAGTTAACTTTTTTGTGAGAGTTAAGCTAATTGGGTGTCCCTACAAGTGAAAATGCCCATATAAAGTATTAAGTTTTAAAAAATAGAGCCTAAATGGGTCCTATGTTTTGTTGGTTACCTGATTTTACGAAGATAACATCTTTATGAGAATAGGGTGTACTCATCTATAACAGTTATGTCGATGTTTCATTTTGTCAATCTTTCGTTCCGTGAGCATTTCTTTTAATTTTTACCATTTTCATAACTCATTCCATTTTCTACTCAGAATCACGAGCTCTTTCGATCCCAAAAGGGAAAAAAAAATTCCATACATTTTCCGGATTTCTTCCTTTGTTACCGCCATACAAAGTGTATGGAAAAAGGGTAACAAAACAGGAACAAATAGACATTTATCTTCATCTTTGTCTATGGGACATTTTTTTCCCCATTGAAATCAAAAGAGCTTGTGATTCTGAGTAGAAATAACCCAAAATTAACCCAGAAATTGAAAATTATGAAAATGGTAATGGCTTTTTGGATAAGGCTTGGTTTCAGTGATAATCAAACTTTTTCGAAAAATTTTCGTCGTAACTTGTCATAAAACTTAATTTTGATTACAATGCTACCACAATGTGATCTAATCTTACCACACCTTTTGCCTGACAATCAAAAAATAAGAATACACTTAACGTAACAACCTGTCATTAAAATGAAAATAAATAAACATTATGACGAAAAGTTGCTATGATTTGATACTTGCAATGTCGAAAAGTGTTGTCAAAAAAATACAATAAGCATAAGATATTTTGACGTTTACAATACATAGCTCTCGCAATGCTCGCGAGCGCCCTGTATTTAAAGATACATGAAAATAATTAATTGTTCAAAGGTCGGAAAAACTATAAATAAAACGAAAAATACATACTTACTAGTCTCCCTAGTTTTAGCATTGATTTGTTTATAAGCACGGAATAAATAGATTAATCAATTAGTAAAACAATAAAAAAAAATACTTTTTCAATTATCTTTTAGTTCCTGTGAATGTGGGTGCACAAATGCACGGTCTACTTTATTCAAGTAGATTTTATATTAAAATTTTAATCAATCTATAAACTTTAAAACAAGAAATCTATATGCAATGCAAGGGTTTGCTGCAAAGGCGCGTATCCGATTTTTAAATAAACTCGTACATAAACTGTGCAGTGTGCACGTAGTTTTGTAGTATTTCCAAGGAAATGTACCGTTTATAACAAATTGAAGAAGTAGATAAAATGGTAATATACTTAACACCTACCTAAAATGGTCTAAAGGCTGGTCGAACCCCGGGAAATCCATATTATAAAGTTTAAATCACACAAACAGAAGTTCCTACTCTGCGTGTTAGATCAGAAAAGAACGCTCGCACGGGCGCCGGGCTGACGCAGCAAGCAATTCATTGTTAGCGTCAATTCTTAGAACATGTGCAGTGCTTATATCAAAAATATATTCAAAAACATTCGATAGCCTTTAACACGATATAAATACTGACTAAAATATGATAATCTTCCGGCAAAGCTCATGTTATACCGAGTCAGCATTAGCGAATTGAATGTAAAATTCTCATGCATGTATCACATCGCAAAAGCAGTATTACCTATGATATACCTATAGCTCACATTACAGGTGAGTGCGTTTTCAAAAGGGCATATAATTGTGTGTGCCATTATACACATAATTCCTTTTGATACATTTCTTAGATAGTGTTTAACAAAACAACATCGATTAAGGGCAAGCTGTCAACTAAGCAAAATAATATACAAAGTTGTTTAGAGAGTTGGGCGATTACAGTCTTTATAAGCTTTGTAATAAGGATATCAAAATTGAGGCAATTAGCGCGTGTGCCTCCTTGGGTACGACAGCCGTAGCGATTTCGCATTGCTCAAAATTTCGCTGCTGTAATTACAACGAGTATATCTGTAACACTAATTTGATGGAAAAACACATGTATTCAGAGTGCAAGAATAATGGCATTCCCATGATTTTATTGCTGTTGATCCGACGTCGAATAAGAGTAGCGACGATTTGTGATAAATACTTTTGTAGGGTATCAGTTATTCACGAATTTGATTAAGATTAACTGCAAGCTCGAAAATATTATAATTAGATTGCCTAGCATAAACTGGATCAGTTGAAACATGGTTTAAACTATAATAAAGTGACACATTTGCCACTTCTAACTTATTTCGATATCTGACATGCGACAAAAGAAGAATAAATAAAGAAGATTATTTTTATCACAAATGACAAAATGTTGAGTGATGAATTGATGATACTGATGATTTTTTTTAAAACTAGGGTTCAGGCTATAAGTATAGTAAAAATTTCTAAAAGTTAATAAATATAATTCGCAAGAGCTCATTAATAACAATAGGATATAAAAACTAATATTAAAAAGTAATTTAATCTATAGTACTTTCTAAAATCACCAATATTTGATATAATTCTTCATTCCATGCCCTAATACTTTTCATGGTAGTAATAGGTATAAATTTAGCAGCAATGTGCAAGGGTAATGATTAATGAATTAGTCCATTATATTACGGCAACGTATGTATGGGAAAAGTTCACATTCGGATACCAGCACCAAATTTTAGTATGTTGTTAAATATGTCATTCTGTATCCAAAACTGTCGGGAGACACTCTCTCAAAGGTCAAGGTCACCAGTAATGACGTCCTCAAAATGGCTGCTGCCTAATTTTGAAAAGCGCTTATTTGTTCCTCAACCGCCCAACATACATCATTGTGTGTAGTATCAATTGAAAGGTTATTAAATATGCTCTAACTTTGTCTTTTTGTGTTATAGCGTACATCAAAAATAAAAAAAATATCGTGGAAAGAATAAAAATATTTTTATACTCTTTTCGTACAATGTACATTTCATCAGGAAACAAGCGGTATTAGAAAAAAATATTGTACTACATAAATGTAGCTAAACTATTATTCTAAAATAAACAGTTTAAATCATCGAAATCGGTTGAAAATAAACAAAGTTATGTCGTTTTCTATATTCTGCGGCAAACGCCATACACCCGCTATCCGCCCGCCCGCCAGTTCGAAAATGTTAATTGCACCCAAACTATGCAATTGATTTACACTGATAAGATATGAACTAAAAGCCAATTAATTATACAAATACTAGTTGTTTCAAAAATACTGTTGTTATTAAAATAAAATACATAATTTAAGAAAAAAACAAATTAAAAGACATAGGTACTTAGAGTAAGGTAGGAAAAAGGTAACAAATTGATAATAATAACTTCTAACTATCAATGAAAGAATATTATGTAGGTATATTTCTAGGATTTATTCTGAACAGTAAATTCTGGAGTAAGTTCCTTCACATACACAAAGAAGAGTGCAATTTAAAACGTTTTTTACGCATACGCGAACATGGACAAGGCAAGTTCTTTCTTCTTTTTTCCAGCTCCAATCGCAGGGATCAATTTTCTTGTGGATAAGGCAAGGCACTTCGTCCATATCTTCGTTTGTTTGTAGCATGGTTCGCTTTAGATGTTGAGTCAGTTTCAGTGCATCTTTTGTTGGTGAGATGCTTTTAATACTCAATACTCAATCATTTATTGCTTCCACACAGTTTACAAGGTATTATGTGTACATAAAGTGTTTACCGCTATTTAGTTAGCTTTATTTTTAATGAAAACATTCCGTCTTGCTATAATTAATTGTTATATCATTTGTAGTCTCTCTGGACATTCGTCTTCCTCTTTCCCTCTTTCCATTAGCCATGGACAGATAGTTTATCACGACATGACTGTCCGGTCGGCGAAGGACGTGACCTTACCATCTTAGCTTATTTTTACAATCTTGAAACTAACCCTTACATTACATAAGTGGCGAACGCAGTCCTTGAGCGTGTCTCCGCCTGTCTATCGTAGCATACGATGTATGTGATAGAATATTGAGTAAACTGAAAGAAATAGAAGCGGAGAGAGAGTGGAAAGAGGGAACCACTTCCAGGCAAGCTAAAATGACGTGAGGAGAACCCGATACTTTACGAAGTTGGAAAAAATTTACTTGAGGACGTTGATCAGAATTATTTCGAGAAACAACACACTCAACAGGTATCTTAAGGTGATGGGAATAAGTAATTAAGCAGCCTGTCCACATTACGGGAGAGACGAAACTAGTAAGCATGTTCTGGTAGAATGCATTTTGTAGATACGCAGCGGCATTATGTGTTTGGCAGGTATCCCTGCAACTTATCGGTGTTCTTTCTCCTCACTCATGGACGTGTCGACGTCCATGAGTTCTTCCCTGGGGTCGCCCAGGGATATTCTACGGTTCTGCAAAAATACAAGGAGGCTAGAAGAAAATAATGTGGTAACGCAGCCGTGACATTAACCTACGGCTCCAGCAACGGGAAAAGGATGAATGAGCACACCAGATACTCGACAGGCCACTCGATTCCAGCCGAAACATAACATAACATGCGATGAAAAGCAATTAGAGACATATCAGCAATGAACGGATCGCCTAAGAAATTAATCAAACTTACAGGCAAAGTCTCTTCAAACAAGCTAACGATCTTATCATCGTGTATCGAGAGCATGTAAATCCTTTCCAGGGCATGCAACTCTAAACATTAAAGTTTCCGTCCCTCTAAAAAAACCCTCGCCCTCATGTATGGTAGTTATTTGTTTCAGCGGCGGCTGTGTGTAAAATAATATTCTGGCATAGGCTTGTTCGCCTGAAGACGAGAGCATAGTCACGGAGGAAGAAGTGAGGACTTTACCTTTATATGTACAGATTACAGTTGTCATTCCAACGGAATATTCATTATTAGTTGAAACAATTCTGCTGTTACGAACTGATGTAAGCTGCTTGCCCTGGAAAACGATTTCCGTGCTCAGTACCGTGCTTTATATTGTTAGCTTGTGTGAACAAACTTTGCCTGTAGGTAAGTTTGATTATTTTTTTATGCGATCCGTCCATTGCTGAAATATCTGGGATTGCTTCTAATCGCATACTTCGTTTGCTACGATGGGCTGGAGGAGTCGCGCTCACGGCCAGAGTTCACAACAAACATGTAAAGAGGAGTTTCAAGGTTGTAAAAATAAGCTAAGATGGTAAGGTCACGTCCTTCGCCGACCGGACAGTCATGTCGTGATTAACTATCTGTCCATGGCTACTGGAAAGAGGAAGGCCGTCCACCACTTGGATGACGAATATCCAGAGATACTACAAATTATATAACAATTAATTATAGCCAGACGGAATTATTTCATATTATGAATATAAAGCTATCGAAAGCATCTCACCTTAATTTATGATCTCACCAACTAAAGATGCACTGAAACTGAATCAACATCTGAAGCGGACCATTCTACAAACAAACGAAGATATGGACGAAGTGCATCAATTTTCTTGTGGATAAGGCAAGCCTTATCCACAAGAAAATTGATCCCTGCTATTGGAGCTGGAAAAAAGAAGAGAAAGTATTTGTCTATTGATTGTGGAAAACGATTCCTGATGCAAGTGCTAGTTGCAAAGAACTTGTGCCTTGTCCAGGTCCACGTTGGCGTATGCGTAAAAAACGTTTTAAATTACACTCTTCTTTGTGTATGTGAAGGAACTTGCTCCAAAATTTACTGTTCAGAATAAAACCTTGAAATATATTATACATAATATTCTTTTATCGATAGTTAGAAGTTATTATTATTCATTTGATACCTTTTTTCTACCTTACTTTTTTTTAATTTGTTTTTTTTTTCTTAAATTATGTATTTTATTTTAATAACAACAGTATTTTTAAAACAACTAGTATTTGTATAATTAATTGGCTTTTAGTTCATATCTTATCAGTATAAATCATTTGCATAGTTTAGTTTGGGTGCAATTTACATTTTCGAACTGGCGGGCGGGCGGATGGCGGGTGTATGGCGTTTGCCGCGGAATATAGAAAATGACATAACTTTGTTTATTTTCAACCGATTTCGATGATTTAAACTGTTTATTTTAGGATAATAGTTTGGCTACATTTATGTAGTACAACATTTTTTCTAATACCGCTTGTTTCCTGATGAAATGTACATTGTACGAAAAGAATAAAATAAAAATTTTATTCTTTCAACGATATTTTTTTTATTTCTAGATGTACGCTATAACATGAAAACACAAAGTTAGAGCATATTTAATGACCTTTCGATTGATACTACACACAATGGTATACGTTGGGCGGTTGAGGAACAAATAAGCGCTATTTGAAATTAGGCACTAGGCATTTTGATGACGTCATTACTGGTGACCTTGACCTTTGAGAGAGTGTCTCCCGGCAGTTTTGGATACAGAATGACATATTTAACAACATACTAAAATTTGGTGCTGGTATCCGAATGTGAAATTTTTTTCCGTAATATAATGGACTAAATGAGAGTATATGAATATGACACAGTACAAATAAATTATAAAAATAACTCAAGAATCTCTCTCTCATATTCATTCCACCCTTATAATTCTCATTTATATTATGACAGCAAATAGAAAGAACTGGGGCCCACATCTCGAAAGCTTGTAACTTGTAATACAAGTGGAAGTCCTTATCTAATTAATAGTGTCAAAAAGAGACTTCCACTTGAATGACAAGTCACAAGCTTATGAGAAATGGACCTTGGATATAGCAGAAAACAGAATTCGTAGCATACTTGAAAAAGTGACCTCATTTTAGTCAGGCTCATTGGATTGTAAATTTTTCCCATAGAAACAGTGCCGGATTTAGAAATTTGCCGCCTGTAGGCCATTTATATTTTGCCGCCCCTATCCACTGTGCTAATTTGAATATTTTCTTAGGAAAAAAGCTTCATACATTAGTCGTTGGACACTTTGGCAGGTATTTCATTTCACAACCGTGTGTGCGCACTACCGGAGCGTTCGTGGCAGGAAAGGAAATCCAGCATCCCTACCGTGAACTACTAAATCCGCAAATTTCAAATTTCGGCGTCATTAGAGTGACGGAGACAAATCCCGATACACGAACTTTGGTGTTCGCAGTAGCAGGCTTTCTCTTACTTTGTATAGTAGGTACGCGAACTTTTAGCTGGTGTGACAGTGGAGGGATGTACGCCTAGCCAACATACAATGACCGATACAGTGGTATTTAGATTAGAGTTTATGCGAAGAGACTGGGGTTGTACTTTGTATGGAAATTAATAATACAAGTAATAATAATAATAATAATAGGATTCAGGACTAGGTTGCCGGCTTCGGAGAGAGGGTGAAGTCATTTCTCACCTTCTGTACATGGATGATCTCAAATTATTTGCGCCAAATAGCCAAGACTTGTTGGAGCTACTGCGAACCACAGAAGTTATCAGTAGTGCCATCAAAATGGAGTTTGGTGTCGATAAGTGTGCGGTTATGCATGTGCAGCGGGGGAAAGTAGTAAATTCAACAAATTTACAGCTTTCTGAGACAATGTCGTTCAGATCTATCTCGGAAGCAGAAACCTATAAATACCTTGGTATGTCACAGTCTTTGGGTATTGAAGATATGGGAATTACACAGGCGGTGAAGGAACGCTTTTTCAGCCGGCTCACAAAAGTACTTAACAGTCTTTTGTCAGGAGGCAACAAAGTGCGCGCCTTCAACGCCTGGGTAATACCCATACTCACATACTCCTTTGGCATACTAAGTTGGACTCAGACCGAGCTGGACGCCCTGGATCGAAGGGTCCGTACACTGCTTACCACACATCGAATGTTACACCCGCGCTCATCAGTTATGAGATTGTACATCCCGCGTAAATGTGGAGGCCGCGGCTTCTTAAATGCCAAAGACCTCCACAACCGCGAGGTGTACAATCTTAGAAACTATTTTCTTAACATTGAGTGCGGGATGCATCGAGATGTGGTGGCAGTAGACCGGAACCTCACGCCGCTCTCCTTGGCAAAAGAGAACTGGCGCAGACCTGTGGTACTAAGCACCGAGGACCGCAAGGCGGTATGGAAGAGCAAGGAGCTACACGGGCGGTTCTACAAAGCCCTCACGGGACCTGACGTAGATCTGCTCGCGTCGGTGAACTGGCTACGATTCGGGGACCTCTTCGGAGAAACCGAGGGTTTTGCCTGTGCAATTGCTGACGAGGTTATCATGACGAATAACTACCGGAAATATATCCTGAAGGACGGTACGATCTACATTTGTCGGGCATGGCGCCGTCCCGGTGAGTCACTCAGGCATATTATTTCCGGTTGTTCTCAGATTGTTAACACCGAGTACTTGCACAGACACTACCTCGTAGCCAGGATTATACACCAGCAGCTTGCTCTTCAATACGGCCTCGTGGGCTTCGAAGTGCCTTACTATAAGTACACACCTGCGGCAGTTCTCGAAAATGGTCGTGCCACGCTCTATTGGGATCGATCTATCATCACGGACAGGACTATTGTAGCCAATAAGCCTGATATCGTGCTGATAGATCGACCGCAACGCCGGGCAATGCTCATCGACATCACCATCCCCCATGACGAGAACCTCGTGAAAGCCGAGGAGGACAAAGCCAGTAAGTACCTTGACTTGGCTCACGAGGTAACCGACATGTGGGACGTTGATTCGGCGATCATTGTGCCGATAGTTGTTTCTGCGAATGGTCTCATAGCGAAGAGCCTCGATCAACACCTCAAGAGGCTCTCGCTAGGTGGTTGGATCAAGGGTCAGATGCAGAAGGCGGTAATCCTGGACACGGCGCGCATAGTCCGGCGGTTCCTCTCCCTGTAGCCCTAACCACCGGCAGCTTGGGCCCGCTCCGCTGCCCGGCGGCCCTCTAGGTTAGGTTTTTTATAATGTGTTTATATGTTTTGTATCTTTTTTGTATGTTGTATTGTATTTTACTTTTATAATCATATTGTAAAACACCTAACCCGAGACACATAATAAATAAAGAGGAATAATAATAATAATAAACATTTATTCATGACACACAAGACAAAACAGTATATATAAAACAATTAACAAAGAATAGTTGGTGCATCACGAAATGGACCCAACTCAGCGTAGTGCTAGCCCGAAAGCCAGCGCTGGTCTTCCGTAGGGCCCATTTGGTGATGCCACGACAGATAACACACAAAACAGAGAGAAAAATAAATACAAAAAGAAACTTTTAAGTAATATACGACTATATATATATATATATATATCCGAAGCTTTTTGTTAGGGTCTTAATTGCGTAAACTTACGTCTATTTTTATCCTGACGTTTCGGGCATGACGTTACACCCGTGGTCGCAGGCAGACTGGCGAGAAAATGTATCAACACCTGTGAGCTGCACGGGTTTTTCGAACTACCCCCACTTGGTCTTGATTATTACTATTATTAGCCGTGGTAGTTCCTATATTGGGGAAACCAAACGCACCATAGCGGAAAGGGTCAAGGAACATAATATATCACGGCTGTTAAAAAGCGTCAAACTAATAAGTCTGCTATTGCCGAGCATTTATTGGAATCCGGACCAAACCACTGGATTAAGCTCCATAACCCGAAAGTCCTCTCAACCGAACGTATACATCATAGTTGAAAAGTACGTGTAGCTATCGAAATTAAGAAACATCGGAATATTAATCAAAATGAGGGGGCTAGGAATCTCGTCGTGGAATCCCGTGATTTACAAATGTAAGCGTGGTGAAATATCCATTTCAAAGCCATAAAAACACTCCTTTGTGTTGAGTGTAGGCTTAGTGACAACCCTAGCCTAGAAGTGAATAATCAAGACCAAGTGCGGGTAGTTCGAAAAACCCGCGCAGCTCCAAGGTGTTGATACATTTTCTCACCAGTCTGCCTGCGACCACGGGTGTGACGTCATCCATCCCCGAAACGTCAGGATAAAATTAAACGTAAGTTTACACGATTAAGACCCGTTTGTTATTCAAATGAGTGATAATGATAATCATGAAAATTTAAATCAATATATTGATTTATTTGTTGTTTGCGAGTGAGCGCAGTAAAAATAATTTTATTTAACTATAAAAACCCAGTTGAAATTTATACCCATTATATATTTAACCCCAGTCTCATCGTATAAACTCTAATCTACCACTGTATCTGTCACAGTACGAGTATGTTGGTTAAAATTGACTTTTCCATGCTATTGAACTGTACTAATCACTCACTTTGTATGAGGGGATACATTATTTCATAGATATTTCGATGTTGGTACTATGTTCCATCCTGTATTATTCTGCCGCCACGGCTGAAGTTTAAAAAAGTTCGCTTCTACTCTGCCACTTGTAAAATCTGCCAAATTATTTTAAAGACACCTAAAAAAATTTTTTTTTCTGCCAAATCTGCCGCCCCTAAAATCTGCCGCTCTAGGCCATGGCCTACTTGGCCTACTGGTAAATCCGGCACTGCATAGAAAAAAGGTGCAATTGGCAAATTGTGAAGCAGATTCAGTGTAGTCAGCTCATGACTTAAGTATAAGTGTTTTTCTAAACAGATTATCTGTTAGAACTTAATGTTTCTTCCTCTGGACACATTTTATAAAAAAGAACACCAAAACAGACAAAAAAAACTTTACCTTTTGTTAAGTTTTATGTAGGTAAGGTATTAACAGTATTTGAAAGGATAATCAAGAAATGTCTTTATTTCAGTGATAAGATGTCCACTGTTGGACCTTGGCCCAACTAAGTATCATTTCCCAATTAGAAAATTTTTGTTCCACATGAAAAAAAATCTATGGGGCAGGTTTGACAAATTGGCCAATGCTCCATAGAAAAAATTTTTTTTGGGGATATCAAAATTTCTTCTTCCTTTCTTTCTAACCAGAATGCAATACTGAACACACCCTCAAGCGGAGTACAGTCAAGTGCAAATATAAGTATTGAAAGAATCTGCTCATAAATATGTTACAACTTTCTTATTACACAGAATTACAGTGCACGGAGACATATTTTTGAACATTTTTGTATAAACCTTATTTTGTTTTTGACTGTGCAACCATTAAAATTTCACCTTGTATAAATACAGAGAAATGGACCATTTTCAGAGGAAATTGACAGTAATAATATGATAGATGTAGAGGAAAACAGAATATTGAATATCAATATGGGTATTTTCCAAATGCAGGAAAAATCTTATGGCATTTTAAAATGCCAAAGTACTTTGCACATATCTAGTAGAAGTTTGACAAAATAATGTGTTATAATAATAAGTCTATGATTTTGAATTTTTAGATCAGGAATATGTATGTTTAACTAGAACATGGATATTCCTGATGTTGGAGAGATAACCAATTCCAGTGAAATATAAACAGGTAAACATATGTCAAAAAATTGTAATGTATTGATACAATCAACATAACAAATAACAGGTTCATATTTTTAAGCTTTCCGGTATTATGAATAATATCTCTAAAAACGATTGAAACATAATGGGTTTTATTCCAGAATGAAAACGGAATTGAAATTTGATAAACATGTTGTGGGGTCAATAGCTTTTTAGCAGGATTAACTAGCTGTGACATTTTAATGTCAGTTTTATTTACCAAAATTAATGAGTAACTCCATTATGAAAATCTATTAATTTTTTTACTTCTTATGCTACCGTTTTCCAAGCCAAAATAAATATAATAATTGTATGTATTTATGCAAAAGGGAACCAACCCACATGATTTTTTTTTCATTTTAATTAACACCTTAAGTCAAAACAAACAAGTCAATCTTTAAAATGACAAATTTGTGTGGATTGGATCCTTTTTGCAGAACTACGTCCAATTTAAAAGGAGACAATGTTTATGCAGATAGTAATGTTGGGTTTAGATTTCCTTAACTTTTGTAATATGCTCACAAAAGGTGCAAACTGATTTCTGTATTCACTTACACATGAATTAAGAAATATACAAGGAAAGAAAATCGTACTTTTCTTAATTAATTCCGAAGTATATCAATATTAGTGTGTCTTACTGGTAACAGATAAGCACACCAGTTTTTAATTTGATCCAAACATGAGACAATCGCATACCTGTGTCCTCCAATGTCATCATATCTGATGTAGCTGCCGCTCATGAGGTCGTCCTCCTCGCTATCTTCCATCTGAGGATATGCGTCAAATTGTGTCACGACCTCTTGATCTTCGTCCTCAGATATGTTGCCCATCCCGTCCCGCCCGTGGCTCGTGCTCGGCCGGCACAGTCTCTCGTCTTTCAACCGAATTCGCTCGTCCACCGCTTTCGCTTGGAATATCTTCGAGAAATCTTCTCCGGCCATAACTATCTCGCACAAGCCCGTGTCGTCCGTAGCTATGAAGGCATCTCTTATGTTTTTGAGCAACCATATCTTATTATCTAATGTGGCCATCGTAATTTATGTTATAACAAGATTAATTTGCCCTTAAATCCTCGATCTATTTTGTACAATTCAAAACACATGCACAAGTTGCCAGTTGCCATCCCCAAACAAATAATTAACTGTCATAATTTTGCCATAGAGCTTTATTGTGTTTTTTTCTTGTCTGTGACAATAAAAGACGGATTCAGTAAAACCCACTCCGACGGATGAAATTTAGACGTTTTAGAAATTAAAAAGTATGTTTAGTAGGCTTTTGGTAGGCTTTTTACATATAAAAGAGCGAATACAACTTCTAAATTTTTAATATAATTAACGAGAACATCGATGAAGACTCTACCCTCTTGCTGGTGTAGCTACGACTGCAGTCGATATCAAATCGATTGTGTTGTAAATAATTCGTTCACTGTTATAGTATCCGAACCATATCCGAACGTTTTCAAGTTGTCATAACAACATTGTCAACGATCTCTTGTCAACAATAATTGAAATTTAAGGTTAGTTTAGTTCTTAAAATTTTGTAAATAATGTTTTATCGCATTGGTTGTTCCAATTTGAAGATGCATTTTGAAGATTTATGCTTCAAAATTGCATTATAATTATCGCCATTATAGCTGTCACATTATGAAATCAATGTAACATTACCAAACAGTCAGTCTACTAATTTCTATGGACGAAACTGTTTATTATGGGTGATATTAATTAGGTACCTACCCAAAAGATTGTATGGAAATATACACAGTAATGCGTTATGAGTAGCTCGGATTTAGACTGACTTTTACCGTACTTTAATGCTTGGTAGGTATTGTGATTATTGATTAACCCTTCAACTGGCAATTCATTTCATGAAGCTCCTGAAAGTTCAACTTTGCATTGCCGCAGCGGGAGCTTGGCATACGGAGGGATAATCAATTAGTGTGGATTCCCTAATTAGTCAAAATAAAGGAACAACTGTTGGATAAAATATAAATGTATTGTAATGTATGTATTAGGGTGCTTTTTTTTTTGCAATTTTGTAGGATGTTCGAACCAATAAAGGAGCTCTTTCGCGTTTTCCCGATTGCAATTTTCTATGGGGCACCCTTTCATTTTGTTATTTGATAAGAAAACCATATTCGTCTTTTTTTTCAATTATTATGAACAAAAATTAGGTGTTGCTACCAAAGTCATAGAAAAAGACTAATCATTTTGCCTATCTTGAACTTTGTACCTCGGTAGTGACCCCTAATTTGTTGTTGTTGGTGTTTAAAATAATTGAAATAAAAGACAAATATGGTTTACTTATCAAATAACAAAATGAGAGGGTGCCCCATAGAAAATTGCAGTAGGGATGATGACTGTAGTTAAAATAAATTATTTAACATTATGCACGACATAGTACACGAAGAAAATATTACTAAGATGCAGATTGCAGTAATTTTTGTACAGAACTTCTATTTAATAAATTGAAAAGAACTTAAAAGAGTAGGTCATTTGACAGTACTCAAATGTGACGTCACTTTTGAGTATTTCATATAAAATTCCATAGTGGTGAATAATGGTGATCGTTTTGACAGTTCGAAAAAAGATGCTGATTTGACTTGCCAGTCATCATGCCTATTGGTACAGCAAAGAGCTCCTTTATTGGTTCGAACATCCCACAAAATTGCAAAAATAAGATGCACCCTAATATGTATATGTTATTCAATAAAAGATAATGTGTGTAATACTTCAAGAATATAAGTTGTACTATTGTTTACATTTCAACCTTCAAATTGTCAGTTCTATCTATCTGAATTTATTATGAATCCTTTGTCCGTCATTGAAGTTTAACAGCAAATAAAACAAATGTCACTACTTATCATTTAATATAAATAAATAAAACAACAGTAAAAACAATTTACACAAGACTGTAGTTTCCAACAGCAAGCATAGACCTCCTAAGGTCTTGTACGCAGTCATAGTAGGAGCGGTAGGGTGGGCTGAGTGTAATATCATACAGCTTTAGGACTTCGATAAGTTTCTTCATGGCTTCTCCATAGTTTCCTTCCTCCATGGCACCTTTTGCGAGACGGTACATCATGTCTGTGTCCTATGAAAAAAAGTTCTTGTTAAAGATTTATCCTTTATAACCTATAGATAGACTTGTTAAAAGAGATCTTGCTATGTACTGAAATGTAGTGTTTCAAAACCTAAAACAATTAGGTACAAATTGACAATTGAAATTTGGTACATCTGACGATTACAACTTTATTTGATATTATAAAATAGGATCAATATTTTGGCACTGTTGTTAACTTTACTTAAGTTTAAGGGTTGGTTTCAAAATTATTTTACTTAATTAAGGGATATTGAAAAGAAGTCATACAATAAACTATTTGCTACTACTTTAAAAAGTCAAAAATGTGATGTTTGATTTTAAGAAATTCCACTATAAATTTTTTTTTTCTGTAATTTAGACCTATCATACCTTAAATTCAATTATTTGTTTTACTAGAGTATAACCTAAAGAATGAATGCATAAAAACAAAATAATTACTACAAATAAATAAACACAAGAGTAAACTAATTTATGAAACTGCTTCATTTTCAGAAATAACTGCAATGGCTGATGAAGAAGGTAAGGAATTATCGAAACATTTTGTTTATTTTAAATATGGTTACATACTTTTTAAATATTTTATGTCATACTGAGCTTACTAATGTTCAAGGACAAATAAAAGTATTGAATAGTATAATTTATTTAATACGCAAATTCTAAGTGACTATCCAGAAGAAAAATTATAATCCAAGATATTGATCTGATTATATTTATGTTTTATAGCAATACCCTTTTTGATTTTGTCCATAATAGTCGGCTGACTAGTGACTGACCGCATGGATTCTTTTAAATTAAAAAATCTGATATAATATGTTCTTTAATTTCTAGGAAACGAGGAAGTTGCCGAGGAGCATCAGGAGGAAGTGCTGGAAGAGGAAACACTCAGTCCCGTAGCTGTAAAGCCTTTAGACCCACCTAAGTATGAAGTTAGACCGAGACTTGGGGAGAAGTGAGTTCACTATTATAGCAAACTCCTTATAAGAATTATTAGTTATTACTTCCTTATAAGAATTTACGAAACAGATTTTTTTTACGTTTCATAGTTTCTTCGTAAATTGCTACCAAATGTATGAAAAATACATTTTCGCGTGAGAAATATTCGCAATAAAATTATATTTGAGAAAAAATGATTAAATATGCTACCATTTCTATGACTTTCTCGGGATTTTACTTTTATTTCTGTTACGTTCAGAATGCCCTCGAGCACAATAATATATGTGGGTCAAAATTTTTGTTGTCTTATTTTGTATCCCTAAAAAAACGTTCCACTGGTGATTTTTGTATGAGATGATGTTTTGTTTTCAATTTCTAATGTACCTATGGATTAAAATCTAGCGTAAAAAATAAATACAAGTGCACCGGATTTATTTAATATACTCAATCGAAACAGCAACTAAAAGCGTGACGGAGTGGCATGAAACAAGACAATGAAAATAATTTTGACCCACATATGATAAGAGTATCATATAAGTATTAGCATACTTACATCACACCCACAGTCATTGTAACACACTTTTAGTTATTGTATAGGTAACCATTAAAATGTATGTGATGTTCTTTCAGGTTTCAAGCAGAGAACATACACGACATAATAATATCGTCCATGCAGCAGCAACTAACGGGACGGCAATACCGCGCCGACCAAGCGCCGCACTGGGCTCAGATGATCGCCAACGGCGTCAGACAGCGGACGCAGGAGTTAGGCATGAAGAGGTATGTCTTTGATGGCTTAGTATAGACCATATAAGAGCTGTAACTAACAGGGCTGTATTAAAGCTTCGACCAAGCGCCGCACTGGGCTCAGATGATCGCCAACGGCGTCAGACAGCGGACGCAGGAGTTAGGCATGAAGAGGTATGTCTTTGATGGCTTAGTATAGACCATATAAGAGCTGTAACTAACAGGGCTGTATTAAAGCTTCGACCAAGCGCCGCACTGGGCTCAGATGATCGCCAACGGCGTGAGACAGCGGACACAGGAGTTAGGCATGAAGAGGTATGTCTTTGATGACTTGGTATAGAACATATAAGAGCCGTAACTAACAGGGCTGTATTAATGCGTCGACCAAGCGCCGCACTGGGCTCAGATGATCGCCAACGGCGTGAGACAGCGGACACAGGAGTTAGGCATGAAGAGGTATGTCTTTGATGACTTGGTATAGAACATATAAGAGCCGTAACTAACAGGGCTGTATTAATGCGTCGACCAAGCGCCGCACTGGGCTCAGATGATCGCCAACGGCGTCAGACAGCGGACGCAGGAGTTAGGCATGAAGAGGTATGTCTTTGATGGCTTAGTATAGACCATATAAGAGCTGTAACTAACAGGGCTGTATTAAAGCTTCGACCAAACGTCGCACTGGGCTCAGATGATCGCCAACGGCGTGAGACAGCGGACACAGGAGTTAGGCATGAAGAGATGTTTTAATGGCTTAGTATAGAACATATAAGAGCCGTAACTAACAGGGCTTAAAAGAGTAGATCATTTGGCAGTACTCAAACGAGATTCTGTCACTTTTGAGTATTTCATATAAAATTCCATAATGGTGATCGTTTTGTCAGTTCGAAAAACGATGCTGATTTGACTTGCCAGTCATCATGTCTATTATACCAGATCATTTATCTATTTCAGGTACAAGATCCTAGTACAAACCGTGATACTAGAAATGAAGGGTGCCGGCCTCAAAATGGGCCAACGCTGTCTCTGGGACCCAGAAACAGACGACTACGTACACGGCCTTTATAAGGACGGCAGCATTCTTTGCCACTGTACGGTATACGGCATATACATGTACTGAGGAAAGCGAGACTATAGTCAGGTCCATATGCATTTGAGTAGGGAGGATTTTACACTATAAATGAGGTTTTGTTTCATGGGTGAATCCACTTTATTCTGTCTCTTATTATTGTGTTGTGACTGCTCCGATTATGGCGACTAGTCTAACAAAACGGAGAACTACGGCCTAGGCCAATCGGTAACTACGTCGAACTGTTGCCAGAAATGAGAATGGAGACTAGCGTTGGAAATTTCCGGATTAAATCCCGTTTCTTTCCATACATCTCGTTTTTGGCCGGATTTTTTCGGAGAAATCGATGAAAGATTCCAGTTTAATTTTCAACTGTAAACTAATGTGAATTAGGTCTAATTTTCAAGTGAAATTTAGACCAGGAGAACGCGATTTCATCGAGGAAAAGTCAATTGAAATAGATGGAAACGAATGACAGTGACATTGATTATTTCTGTAAAAACCCGAAAAACAACGGAAACGTATTTTTCCGAAAACAACATTAGATTTTTTCCGAAATTTTCATCGTTAATGGAAACCACGAAGATGTTGCCGAAATGTGAGAAGTTTACAGTTCACATTCACTTGGAACTGCCAAAATGGTCGTCACTAGGGACTCCACAATCTTGGGCGCTGAAAAAGTAATCCCGTAAAACGGAATTATGTATTTTAGTGAATCAACTTTTTGCTGTCTGTTGTTGCCATGGTTACGGTCTGCAAAGTCACCTGAGTTTTAAGATTATTTATATTAACTTGTCTGTCTCATTTGGCATTTATGAACTGCGATGGCTTCTCTTTCGTACACTAATTTTTTTCCTAAGCTGTACAGTCTCCATTAGATATATCGAAGCGGTCAGAGTGCTCACAAATATCTAAACATGCCTCTTTTGTCTTAGCGTTAGAGTACCACTCCGATATATAAAATGGTGACTGTACCGCGAGATATACTATATGCTACGAACAAATAAAACATGGAAGCCGCACGCCATACTAAATTGCCTTTCAAAAACGGTCCTAAATTTTAGTTGACAAGTGTGCCCCTCCTCAATGCATCACGGTAATGAATTTCAATATAACCTATAAAATCTTAATCCGCCATTTAAAAATAGTTGTGATTGGTCCATCAAAGTTTTGATTGGCCATATTCTATAAACATTTGTCAAAGATGTTGCGCCGAAATGTGCGCGGTGTTAAGAAAAGCGCTATGTCCTGCCCATCTTGGCACAAGTGAACAATTAGTTTTTGGGGGCACTTTTAAGCTGGCGTCAGACGTTAATGTTACATATGGTCGTAGACTATATGGCTTTTAGTGTTATTTATTACAAATGCAAATGGACCTGACTTAGTGATATTGACATTTGATGGACAATGTGGACATTTTGAAATGTGAATCAATAGTGACTGTGACATTTATACCTAGATATATTACGAAATTTGCTATGATATGGTAGTTATTTCATTATAATTAAGTATGCATGGACGAACTTATTGTGAATACAGGATGACACTGGGAATGTTCTAAAATGACCGTGATTCTACTATTCGCTCGACATTTTGGCATTCTGGCGTTAACTGTTTATGAAGTTAAATAAATCAAGCTTTAATTGACATAATTTATGTTTATTATACTAAATTCATATGGAATTGACGTTTTAAGGTACTTAAGGCACTGGTATCACATCCATCCAATGCCTGTTAAACCTTTGACCATTTGTCAGCTCTGTTAAAGCATTCAGTTTCGAACCGTACGTTTATGTAAATTGATTTGGTTTCGAAAGTATTGTCAAAGGCGCCTCGCCCTGTAAGCGATTGCAGATACCCGAGAAAATTGATTTGTGGTTACTAAGACCGAGTGGCCGAGGGGTGCAGGCATCAGCCGCGAAAGCTGAGCACGTGGGTTCAATCCCCACCTCGGACGTTGGTGATCTTGGTCGTTTTTTCTTTGGTATATGACATTTAATATTTATAATTGATTTGGTTTTATTTTTTATATGACGGCAAATATGTTGGCAATAGTCATTAAAGGGTTAATAAATCTAATATTAAAATCAAAGTTTACAACGAAATTTGTGTCAGCTAATAAGTAGAACCGCTTAATAACTTATGTTAAGAAACATAATAACAGGTGCCTTAATCAGTAGGTTTTTGACACCATTGTATTTCCCATCCCATTTTTGATATCACTCTGTATAACTAGTCTAGTAACTTATTCTTTATGAACTCGTTTTGTGTAGATAAGTAGAATGTAATTTACGATTAAATTAGTTGTAATGAATTTATTTCCATCGACATGTACTGTTTAGTTTTTAATGCTTGTGATTTGACATTATGATTATACAGGCTGTTTCACTAGTCAATGACAATCTCAGAGGCCCTGTATGTAGGCTGCGTAGCGTATGTAATCTCATACGCTTTGGGCCGTATAGAATCATCCCACCAATAGGCTCCCCAACCTGAGTTGACGATGCGTATAGGTATCGGCACGAGAGTTGAAGTGAATGATTACACACAAATCCAAATGAAGTACTAATTGCAAAAAGTGTAGTGAATGAATGAATGACCTGCGTCAAAATATTGAAGCAAATCCCTTGAACAAACTTTTTGGTCAATCTTACAGTTGCCATTGGGTTTGCTGTCAGTACGAAAAAAATGACACTAATTTCAAATTCCACGTGTGTTTACATGACATGTTGATGTGCGCGTGACCTCAACTCTCGTGCCGTACATTCTTCCCTGCTTCATAAATTATCAGTGCCTAGAGAAATAGCCTGTATTAGTGATGTATATGTATATGTGTGACGATTTAATTATTATATTGAAGTACTGTAGTAAGTAGTTTAATATTACTGTTTACCTCTGACATTTTATTAGCTCGACGACGACATTTTTTATTGGGGTGAATATTCAGCGTTTTTACGGCGTTTTCATTACGTCATTGTCGTCTTTACAAGTATTATTACAAGAAATGAGTAAGGCGCTGGACTCACCGAGAGCTACTAAGCTATGAACTATCGGCTATAAACACGAACAAAAGTTACGCACGCCCGTGTAAAAAAAAAGAGACACGGCGATACTCGCCCAGCTATCAGCTATCACCGCTTAGCGAGTATCGCAGTGTCTCTTTTTTTTACACGGGAGTGCGTATCTTTTGTTCGTGTTTATATCCGATAGTTCATAGCTTAGTAGCTCGCGATGAAACCAGTGCCTATATTACAATACAAATAAATGTCTAGCTTCGATACACATACCTCTGACTATAACTATAAAGGCCAAACATAACATTTGTGGCAACCTTCTCTGTTGCTCTATTAAGGAGTGTGTAAAGAGTGATAGAGAGAGTTACTTTGAATTTTCGAATTTCGCTATTATAGCCCTGCATGTAAACGCACTTGTTTGAGTGAAAATATATTACAGGTTTGGTGTAATAAATCACAATATAGCTATTAATATCTATTTTTAAAACCCCAACTCCGTTCTTGTCTAACAAAAATGGCAAATATAATATAATTTTAGAATATGGACATGGACTAAATCAATTCACTATTATTAAATAAGTATGATGAGAGCAGAAATATCCTGTCGTGGTACAATACTGCCTCGCCTGTTTCCTCCTCCAAAACATCATTCTCAGCCCGTTTCCTCCCACTGCTGGTCGTACCTTTGAGCACGGGTCCCATCTTAGGCACTGGTCCACCACGAGCTACTAAGCTAGAATGTATGAAACAAACGCGTTGGTGCTCTCACAGCTAAGCACATAGCATAGCACTTGTAGAAATGCATCCTTAAGGCTGCACCACAGTGTGTAGTGTGCGCGTTGCAGCGTCCAAAATGTCATGGTAGAGAGCACACCGCTTTCACGTCACCCGCACGTGCACGCCACGCAAGCGGTGTGCCATCTAACATGACATTCACATACGCTACAACGCGCACGCCACGTAAACGCACACGCGCACGTGTTGCACTTGCATCCAGTGTGGCTTGGACTTTACACTTACCCACTTGCGTTAGGATTAGTGCCTAAGGCACTGGTCTCACCGCGAGCTACTAAGCTATGAACTATCGGCTATAAACACGAACAAAAGATACGCACTCCCGTGTAAATAAAAGAGACACGGCGATACTCGCCCAGCTATCAGCTATCACCGCCGGGCATTTCTACAAGTGCTATGCTATGTGCTTAGCTATGAGAGCACCAACGCGTTTGTTTCATACATTCTATATCCACTGTCTAAGGTGTGGTTTAGGCACGGTATCACCGCGACTTCCCGCACTCCCGTGTAAATAAGAGACACGGTGATACTCGCCCAGCTATTAGCTATCACCGCCGGGCGAGTATCGCCGTGTCTCTTTTATTTACACGGGAGTGCGTATCTTTTGTTCGTGTTTATAGCCGATAGTTCAAAGCTTAGTAGCTCCAGTGCCATAACTTCGTTTCATTAGATGCAGTTGTGTGACGTCACATGGTTTTCCTTTACGGTTTCGCTTCCAAAAAATTAAGGAGATCAAGATGACCAATTCACATCGATCCACTTGGTAACTTGACTTGCCCACGACGTCTAAAGTCGTCACGTGTCGTCGTGCATGCAATCCGACGACAATAGTTGTTATAAATATTATCGTGTATTGTTGTGAGTATTTTGTAACGCGTGCAATACACGGTCTAGTTTTACGACTTTGATAAGTTTTGTTATACATTCTTGATATTAAAAATAACTTGAGACCGTTGGTAGTGAGGTAAGGCGTGCGAATTGAAATGTGAAGGGCGCGAGTAACTCATGTCTTAATAAATATGTAAATAGAAAATAAAAAAAACTATCTTTCTGGTGCCAGTGCCACTGATATATCATACAGAAAACACAATTAATCAGCAGGTTCGCCTCTGACTGAATCTACCAATCAAATCACTCTAAACTCCTGCGACCTTATATAACATGGACGTCTAACGCCAGCTCAAAAATGCCCCCAAAATCAATTGTTCAATTGTGCCAAGACGGGCAGAACATAGCGCTTTTTTTCTTAACACCGCGCATATTTCGGCGCAACATCTTTGACAAATGTTTATAGAATATGGCCAATCAAAACTTTGATGGACCAATCACAACTATTTTTAAATGGCGGTTTAAGTTTTTATAGGTTTTCATTGAAATTCATTGCCGTGATGCATTAAAGAGGGGGTAGGTACATTTGTTAACTAAAATTCAGGACCGTTTTTGAAAGGCAATTTAGTATGGCGTGCGGCTTCCATGTTTTATTTGTTCTTAGCTAAACTCATATTAATATGATACCAATTTGTGTACAGTCGACGTCAAAGATATCGGAGAGGTCTGCTCAGATGTTTTTGAGTGCCCTGTACGCTTATGATGGTCCCATGTACAAAAGTGCGGCGTAGCGCGATAAACGGGTTAAAACAGGAATATAAAAAAAAACATATGATGGCCAAGGATCGGACAAACGCCCGTCATTTTGAAAACATAACCCTGTTCCGTATAGTAGAGACTTCCTTATCTTGCTGATGGCTAGGTGTATGATCATCGAGGATTTGTTCTATAACAAAAGCATGGTTATATCAAGGATTTATCATTTCTGAAGACGATATTATTTGCCCGGTAGTCACTTTACATATTTTTAGAACTACATCACTCCACATTTGCGGAAAATTTGCTGTGTTTATCAACTTTATTTGACCAAAATATTGTCATCGATTTGCCGTACTAATACCGTAAACGGCCAAATTGTTCAGTCACCCGCCGATGTTTGTCTAACAATTTGCGGGATAGCGGTAAGTGGGCGGAATTCGAAGATAATTGTTATAAAATAGACGATACTGTTCTAAGTGCAGGATGTATTTAATGTTTATGAAAAATGTAGTGCGACACATTTTAAAGTAAGCCTACCGCGTCCAAATAAATAGTAACTTTCGGGCATCTATTCTATATTTATCACTCCAGAGGCGTAATTTTACTGGAGTGACAGAGACGATACGCACTCCCATGTAAATATAAGACACAAGGCGATACTCGCCCAGCTATCAGCTATGACCGCCGGTCGAGTATAGCCGTGTCTCTTTTTTTTACATGGGAGTGCGTATCTTTTGTTGGTGTTTATAGCCCATAACTCATAGCTTAGTAGCTCGCGGTGAGACCAGTGCCTTTTGGCCATGGCCGGTGTTAGAGATGATGCTGCGTCGCTTTTGTGTCAGGTGTGCAGCGACCTCAATATTTTAATACTTACCTCAGTATTTCAATACTTGCCTGTAAGGATTTGAGGCCTTTCATAATGTTGGTGTACTGCTGACAGAGGCCACACTGAATCATGAACTCCCTAGCATCGTACGGCACAGCTATCACGTTGGGGCACGGCCGGTCAGAGTCGCATCTGAAAATAATTGTCAGGAGAGCATGTTTTGCTTAGTAGACCATGCGTAGTCATCCATCTTAAAATCGGACTACATTAGCCCTAGGGGGTAAAATTTTCCACCCAAAAATCCATTTTGGCAAATTATTAATTGATATAAAACAAGATTATTTGCTTTTGCTCGGCATCGTTTAGTTAAAATGTTAGATGCCATCTCTATATTTATTTAAGTCATACTAAGCGTTTTTTTTCGCATGGGCAATGTAACTCCCCAGGGCTAATGTATCCCGATTTTGCCGATGCCGTACCAATTTTACATGAAAGAGCATTTTTCAAAAAGTTTGTATATTTGGATCAAGTTTTCGATATTGATAAAAATTGATAGTCTGTAACAAAAATTGTTTAAACATCAAAAGCTAAGGCAGGAAGACCATAAAAGTGCTCTAAATAATTTAACCCCTCAACATGGTGACTTCAGATTTTGCGAGCACATTGCCTACTAAGAAATATCAGGCGACTGTATAGGCACTTACTTGAATCTCATATAATTCTCCGTCATTTCCTCATACAGCGGCCAGTTCTCCTGGCAAGGCTTACAGGTACAGTCGAACCAGTATTGCTCCTTCAGCTGCGCCAGCCTCTTCGCCTTGGGCACAGTCGTGAATATGGGTCCGTAGTTCTCGGCTACCTCTTCGCCTTTGGGTATGTTCTTGACAGCTCGGACAACTATGCGGTTGCCGCTGAAGTACCTACAATCGGTAGCTACTGTCAGCCAAAATGTGGTCTGATACTTTTCGACTTCTAATACCGTAAAACGGGATAGATAGGAATGAGCGGGTAAATAGGAATGTAGAGTAAACTAGTCTGTTAGCCCAGGACAACAGTGCAGTTTAGAATAACACATAAAAAAATCTGTTGTTCTAAATTGGACTTTTTGTCCTGGGCTAACAGATCAGTTTACTCTACGTTCCTATTTACCCTGCCATTCCTATTTACCCCGTTTTACGGTACTACGGAATAGAGCCGAAAAAAGGTAGACCAGATTTTTAGCTAGCAAGCTAACCCTTTTATTCATAAACTTCTTCTAACTTAGCAAGCCGATAAGTATTGTTTGTCCATTTCAGTCTAATGTCCTATGTCTGTGAGGGTGTAACTATTTAGAAACCTGGATGCTTAGCCAAGTTGCCAATCGCTAGCGCTTAATCGTCAATCGTAAACGAAAGGCAGTTAACTGTCTTTGTCGCTCTAATATGAAAGAGTGACAGAGAGGGAATACTACGATACGCTACTAAGCGCTAGCGCTTGGAAACTTGGCTAAGCATCCTGATCCTGACAGTATTTTATCTGCATTTGACTTCGTTGTCAAGATGGCTGCGCAATAGCCACAACAGGGGGCTACCATGATCTACTAATGCGATTTAGTGGACCTAATCAGAATCTCGATGTGTCAGTTCCATAGAATAACTGTCAATTGACAAGCAGAACCTAAACTGAATCGCATTAAGAGATCATGGTAACCCTTCAGGATACACAACAGTTGACAACGAAGTCAACTGCAGAATAGGAATCGCTGCAGCAGCGTTTGGCAAACTTTGTTCCAAGGTGTTCCGGTGTCACATCATAGACATAAAGCTACTACTAAGCCCTACTAAGGTATACATATACGGTGATCCTGATCAGTGATCAAAAGTGATCATCTTCCTCCTTTAGGTCTCGGAAACCTGGTGCCTGTATTGCACGTTGTAGTATCGGATCTGTAAGTCACATATAAGTTGATCCACCAAACCTAAATCGTCTTTCCTGTGGTCAATAGTTGACAGTCTAACCAAGGAGACGGCGATTAAAAATAAGGCTAATAAATATAATAAAAAATTAAAGGTTAGAAAATAAAGCTCCGTTGTAAGTTATTCTCAGTATGATCCGCGTTTTCCGACTAATCCGCGCTTTGCGTCTATAATATTTATCTCTAATTATCTCATCTTCAATAAATTTATGCTACCGGATAAATAAAGATTAAGCGAAACCGTTTTATCATGCAAATGACATGTTTTGTTGTTAATTGACACCTTAGCACTCACCTCACGACACCAGGATCGCATGAATGATTGAACAGCGCAAGAGTGGGAAACACCGCGCCAGCGATAAACACGGATTTACCACAGTGCTTAATGATATTCTGTCCCACTTTAGGCTTAGGGCATTGCAGCTCGAAAACTTCATGCGCATTGAACTGTAGAACTTGAAGGTTCTTCAGAATCAAGCCACCTATTACCGCAATGTCTTCTTTGTAAATCTCATTTACACCCATAGTATTCACGTCGTTGGTTTCAATAGGGGATTTTCTTGGTTTTTCATCAAAATAACCGCTTATTTCAAGGAGTTTCACAAGGAAAGCGGTCATTTGGGTCCTATGCAGGAAATCCTGCTTTGTTCTCTTATCTGCATGGGTCACTAGATGGTAAATATTTCTGTAGTCATCAGTCTGGTAAGTTCCTGTTGGTTTGGTGTCCAAATCTTTTAGGTTTTTGAAATATTCCTTTTTATTTTGGGTAATCATTCTTAGGGCTATGTGGCAGGTTATAGAGCAGCCAGACTGCCAGATGAGGGGAAGGATATGGCATTCGTAGGCGTGGTAGGATTTTTGTGCGGCTTCCAAGCATTTATCACTGCAGAAGATGACGTTGGGACAGTTGGGACACGCTAGAGGGATCGAGCATCTGTAAAAGGAACAAAATGTTTGTACTTAACGCATACTTAAATCTTCGATAAAGATACGAGTTAGTACTACTAGCTAGTGGTCTGCAACAAAGTTAATTCTTCCCTAAGGCTAATAATTCCAAACTTGTAAGCTCCCATGGAGTACAATGAAAAGCATATGTGAGGGTTTTTTTTAGTGACGAAGGTAGACAACTGAGCTCTCAACCCACCTGATGGAAAGCAGGAACTGAGGCCCATGGACGTAGTGACCAAAAAATCGCCTATGCGCTGCCTACCCCCTGAGTAATAATTACACCGGCTAAAGTTAGTTACTTATTTACACAGATTAACTTATTTATTAGTCAAAGGCCTCTACAAACACCAAAAACTTACTTAAAATTTTACACTACTATCTACAAACGGTTTGAAATTTTTGGTCCTCAAACATAGAAGCATATCTACGTAAACAAAAATAATTATCAGAAATACAAGTCCTGAACAAGAGCTTTTTAAGTTAATTGAACAATATTATCTCCATTAAAGCACTTACTTCGTAAAGCAATGCTGACAATGTGTTTTCGCATACTCCCCCAGCAACACGCCACTGTGCGGTCTCTCGATCAACAGAACTTCGCCAGCCCCAATGTCCCTGGTAGCTGTAGCATATCTCCCTTTACTGTCACTGTAGTCTATCTGAACAGCCTCAGAAGCGGCTGGGTAGTTTGGGTTATGCTTGCCTGGTAGCTTAGGTTTGGGTGGAGACTTTTTAACAGGCGCGGGGTCTTTAGGTTTACCAGCTAACACCATACCCTTGTTCAGCAGTTCGATCATGAGCTTCGAGTCTGCGTGCATCTTTTGTCTTTTGTCACTTGCTAGCTTTGATGCGCGATCGAGGGCTCTTATTGTTTCTCTGAAAAAACAAAAGTTATTATTGGAATACCTATAATTGTAAGACAAATTAATTTAATCAAGTCTCAAATAGCCAACCTATTTGAATCTTGATTAATTGATCACAAAAAAAAAAATGGAACATCCAAGACAGATTAAAAAGGGCATACGACATTGTTGGCAAAGTGCAAACACCAAAGTGTTACCTATACGGTCTGCGGTTTTAGTATATTTTCTTTGCGGGTAGTTTTGTACTTATTTTTTCTTATTTTATTGTGAGTAGTTCTATCAAATTTCCTCCATTGTTAGTAGCCTGCAGACCACGAACCCTGTAAAGTGTTCGAAACGTCGGGATGTAGTTAAATTTAATTAATATACGTGACACTTATAGTTGACCGTACTGTAGAACTACAAATATCAAGCATATGCTGTGAAAGTACCCTCTTCAGCGTCATTATACTCATTATCATTACATTAACAGAAAATCTACTTGGAGGTGACTTTAAGACTAATGTCGATGCGGGTAAACCGTCAACCGTACATCAGGAAAGTCCGTTTAGCAATGAGGGTTTTCTGAAATGACGCCCACCAGGAACACCTATATACACCTTCTCAGAACACCTATAGTTTCGTATTTAAATGTTTTGTATGAGTTAATAAAATTATATAAACAAAAAACCTTTTAGTTAGTTTTCCTTTATTGCGTTTCTTAGCGGGACTTTACGGCTAAGTGGCGCCAACTAGTGGTATACGTTTTCGAGAAAACCCTGATTGATTTCCACCCCTAACTCAACAATATAAGATGCATATGACGGACTTTCCTTACAAATAAAATATGGCGGACTTACCCACACTGACCTTATCAGTTTTGGATTTCAAAGTAGCACTTGAATGTAAAACATTACGTTCAACTATATCTCCAAAATACATTAGCATTACAGTCGCCAGATATATCGGAAAGGTCACGGTACTGAAAACTATCTGAATATGAACTATAAACACTCAAATCCTTTGATTTTTGCGATAGACTCTATTGCTATGCAAAATAAGAGCGATGACATGTAGCTACAGCTACACTACTGATAATAGAGGCCTGTTCAGATATTTACAAGCACCCAGAGTAGCGTATCAATAGGGTGGCAGGGCTGGCAAAATGCCACGGGCCCCCGACCCAAGAGGGCCCCGGCCCAAGAGGCCGTGAATTTAAATTTAAAATTAAACTGAGTACAATGTGACGATTTTTACTGACAGGGTCCCGTCAAAATAATTTGCCACAGGCCCCAGATGGTATAGTTACCCCACTGCAAGCACCCTGGCTACTCCGACATATCTGATAACGACTGTATACTCACTGGAACGCATTCACAGCCTCCTGGTTCCTCTGCAGCACCAGGAGACACCTGGCCTTCCGCTCCTGCACCTTGTACTGCAGATGCTCAGGGTATCCCAGCGCGAGGCAGCGTTTGATGTCCGCCAAGGCTTCTTCATAGAGCCCGATGTGGTTCAGAGCCGCTGAGCGGTTGGCGAGAAGGATGGCCAGCTCCTCATCTGCTCAAAAAGGTACTTTTTTAATAATTTGGTAAATGTTGGTATACCAAGTGAATCTGCGAAAAGTTGGTTGGTGATATCCGGTAAAATGAATTTCTGCGAAAATTGCGAGAATTAGAACAAAAAATGCAAGATGCGATTTTACTCGCATCAATATAGGTAGGTACTCCACTTATTATTTTTGAAAGATAGAAGATATTTCAAGATATTTTTGAGCGCCGTGGCCGCGACATATCGACGCTTATCATCAACACCGCTGCATATTTACCCCCTTATTCATAAACGTTTGCTAACTTAACAAGCCGCTAATAATTGTGTGTCCCTTTTGTTCTTATGAACACATTGTTAAGACCGAAAGGGGCAAACAATTATTAACGGCTTGTTAAGTTAACGAACGTTTATGAATGAGGGGGTTAGACAATATCTTGTCGTAATGTGAATTCTAACAATGAAGCACTAGAATTTCAATTGCAAGCGCGTACTATTTTGTAATACAGCGATGTTCATGGTACTTATACTTAAGCGTCGATATCGTCTGTAGCGTACTTACATCATTTACACACGGCGAATTCAGCCCTGGAAGTTTTACTGGATAGGTAGGTACTTTCCGCAAACACTATAGGTTTAATTATATAAATCAACGATTGCTCAGAATTGCGACGTTATCTGAATTAAGTATTATACATTCAGTTCGCAAAGAAAAACCAATACAGACAGGATTCCATTACAAGTATTCAATTATACCATACCCTACTATTTAAGTAGTTATCCACCTACACATTGTACATTTTTCTACGGCAGTAGAATTCCAAGTGATTTGTTTGTTTAGATTAATCTCGATTTCTGCTATGAATCATCAAAACATCGAGATATTTACAAATAATGAATACAAATAATATTATAACAATGCGAAGCTTATTTATTCTACTTACTACCACTATAGGTCATCATACAGTCGCTACCAGATAATATCTATATTATATCGTGGCGTCCGGAGCGCTCCAAAATATCTCAACGCGCCTTTATTGCCATAACAATAGAAGCGTGTTCAGATATTTTTGAGCGCTCCGGACGCCACGATATATCTGATGGCAAATCTACAATCTCTGGATATATTCTGAATCTATCTCTGCCTCTGCAGCCTTACCTATATGCAAAGGCTTTTATGTTTGTTTAACTTACATATCGCTGTCCCAATGTTACACGGTTCCATGTAGCACTTTTATCAACTTGAAAGGACCCCGGGCCTAAAGTATGGAAAATGTGGTTTCAGTCAAATCTTCTGAAATTTTGATATGTTATAGATTTCAGTGCCCTGAACAAAAAACTCTATGGGTGCTACCACGGTTTCCGGGTCCCTTTCCATGTTCTGCTCGATTTTGTACCAGATAACAAAGTAGTACCTAGTTCTACTACTTCGGGTCTATTTATTTAAACAATTGACATTAGTTTGAAACTTTTTCGTGATAATGCTGATTAGTTAAGGACATAATCATAAATATCATAATACGTCTACAATTCATAGGCATGTGATTGACTTATCGTTTATAGCTAAATGTGTGATTCTATAATATACCTACTTAACATTGTAAAATATGAACTCATTCAAACATTAGAAAATATGGCGCTACTTTTAAATAGAGGACATTGCTTCGTATGTAATAATGTTGTTGTTTTTCGTGCACGGCGGCGGATACCTACCAGAAAACAACGAAGAAAACGTTCAATCTGCTATTTCGTTCAGAGAATCTATGAACAACATGCCGGCTGAGTTCAACAACGAGTCCCGTGTGTGTATTAATTGTGGCCGATTGCTTAACTCAGCCGGCATTGTATGTAGACGTTTTATGTGTTTAACTAACCAGCATTATCACAAAAAAGGTTCAAACTAATGTCAATTGTTTAAATAAATTGACCCGAAGTAGAACTAAGTACTACTTGTTATCTGGTACAAAATCGAGCAGAACATGGAAAGGGACCCGGAAACCGTGGTAGCATCCATAGAGTTTTTTGTTCAGGGCACTGAAATCTATAACATATCAAAATTTCAGAAGATTTGACTGAAACCACATTTTCCATACTTTAGGCCCGGGGTCCTTTGAACTTTGTCATACTGACACTTGTCTAAGTGTCAGATTAAATTACTCCGAAAATGTAAGTGAAGGGTCCACGGAAAAAACATGTCCAGTGCTTAAAAAAATCAGGGCAACTTCACACCTTATTCTGTTACCTTACTTTTAACAGAATAAGGTGTGAATTTGCCCTGTAATGGTTAATGGTTTGCCTTCTGTAATTTGAATTGACTAGACTTGTTCGTGGACCCTTCAACTACTGATTTTACCTAATTCGGTGCTTATCATGAACAACGTTGTAATCCAAAATAATACTCGTCTGCCATAGGGATTCTAGTAGGGTGTGCTCCCGGTTCTGAATTTGCGAGCGCACCCTAGATTCTAGTGCTTCGTTGTTAAAATTCAAATTACGACAATATATTGTATAGAGATGCAGCATTATTCATGATAAGCGTCGTGTACTTAGGTATATAAATGATCACAGTATAAAAAACGAGTCTTATTGAGCTTTCCAGTAGGAATAGATTCATTTGTGTACGATAATACAATAAAATGGTCCCAGGATATTTATCTAACAATTTAGTGACACCAGCATTGGACGCTAATCTCTGAAAGCTGTCATCCACGTTCAAACAAACATCACTCTTTAACTTCGCGTAATCGAAAGGGACAAAATCTGTGCTTCATTAATAATGACTAACTATGACGCGGTAATTATGCCGAATATTTACTACGTTTCAAAACTACTCACTTTCTTGTTTCGGCATGAAAATCATGCTTTCCGTGTACAGTTGCATCGCACGACCCCAATCTCCTTTCTGCACCGCCGCGTTACCACTGTCCTTCAACTCTTTCGCCTTTGCAACGTCCTTCCTCGGCATTTCTTGGCATTTTACCTCCAGCTCGTAGTTCCTTATCAAAGGAAGACTGCACAAATAGGACACACGCTTCGCGTCCGTTTCCAAATTGGCGAAGTTATTTCGCGCGACGTCGTCTATTTTTTCATTTATCGTGTCGTGAAACTTTTTAAAGAATCCAACGGAGTTTGTGGACATTTTGAAGCTTTTTCTTATATCCCGCGAACGCGATGGGAGGAAAGTGATTACTGATTTTAGGTTAACCTACGTTGACGGAGCCGGCGCAAGCGTGCGTCTATTTTTAAACTAAAACCGATCTTTCAGTGGGTCTGCGCCCGATCTGTACAGATGATAGGTGAAATGAAACTACAATAACATTCTAGAATCTGTTTCTATAAGGTGTCTGCTATAATTGTCATCGTAGAACAATCTAGATTAGTTTAAATTAGCGGCTACAATGTCGAAATCGGGAGCACACATAAATAGCATTGCTATTGCATATAATGCTGCGACCATATATAACATGGACGTCTAACGCCAGCTCAAAAATGCCCCCAACCAAACACAATTGTTCAATTGTGCCAAGATGGGCAGGACATTGCGCTTTTCTTAACACCGCCCATATTTCGGCGCAACATCTTTGACAATTTGTTTATTGAATATCGCCAATCAAAACTTTGCCGGACCAATCGCAACTATTTATAAATGGCGGTTCATGTTTTTATAGGTTGATATTGAAATTTATTATCGTGATACATTGAAGAGGGGGTGACACTTGTCAACTAAAAATCAAGACAGTTTTTGAAAGGCAATTTACTATGGCGTGCGGCTTCCATGTTTTATTTGTTCGTAGATATAATGTGACGCCCTACTGACAGGTTTAACATCTGTCATTTGCCCTTATAAAAGCGATTCATGATGATCATGAAAGTTCAATTTTTTTCCGACACAGTGCGTTTGCGTAGCTGTTCCCCCACTACGAAATCGCTGAAATTAAATTTCCAATTTTACTGTCGAGTTGGCAAATGCACATGCAATTCCGATCATCTCTATTTTTACGACATTTGGATTTACTTTGTCGGTACTTATTATCTTTCTGGCAATCTGAAGTTCGACATTGTGTGACGTAAAACACAATGTGTACAAAAAATTTGTTGTTTTCAGTGTAGTGACCAATTTGAGCTTGACCTCGATACAGAAATGTACTCCGCTGTGTTAGGGCTCTTTACAGATTGGTCGTTAGCGTTACACACGGTTGCAATTTCGATTTTTTTGAAGTCAACGATCTGTTTAAGAGGCTTATGGAAGGCTAATTTTCTAAGCATGATTGTTTTAAGGTTTTGAATTTTGAGTCCAGCCTAGAGTCATTTTAATTCGAACGCATTGTTATGCTGGTAATGGGTGAATATCCCAAGCAATAAAATTTCATGGCAAGACTGATAAAGGTGCGTTTAAACCAAAAGAGCATTCGCTGTTCTAGCGCCCGTTCTACGAAATCAACCAATCACGTTTTGTGTACCGATCGAATTTCGTAGAGTGGGAGGTTAGAACAGCGAATTCTCTTTTAGTTTGAACGCACCTTAATACAGAATATTGATAACGCCGGTGCAGAAAGTCAAAATAGTCGTGTATTTTTTTTTGAGAAACATCTCTCAGCTATCGACCTCGGGCAAAAATTTATATTAAAATATTAAATGAATTAATGATTTTAAAAAATATATAAAGATCAACTGACGGACCCAGTTATGCTTGTTAAATGCCGCATAGCATAACGCTAAAACTATGCAGGATTACAATAGTACATTTCCTAACTAGTCCGGGAAAACTTTTTTTTTGGCGAGGGTGAAAGTTGGAGCCTGAGTGAAACGAGGGCGACAATCACCCGAATTAAAAAAAAGTTTTTGCACGTGTAAGGGACGATTTTTTTCATAACAAGTGCGTAAAAATAGAAAAGTTCGTTTTTGCGCACTAGTTAGGAAACATGTTTTTAATTTATTGTAGTACCATGCATCTCCATAAGGCACTCAAAAAAAGGTAGCTTATTTAGTACCTCCTTTAAATCTCACAATGTGAAATTCATTACCGTAATGCATTGAAGTGGGGGTGACACTTGTCAACTAAAATTCGGGACCGTTTTTGAAAGACAATTTAGTATGGCGTGCGGCTTCCATTATTTTATTTGTTCGTAGCGTAACGTAGTTTTACGGCGTGGAGATGGCATTTACAACAATGCCTAAATATCGGGTGCTCAATCATTGCAATTTACATGGTAAACATCCCGCTTCATACACGTTTGTTAACTACTAATAACACGTTATACGTACGTATAAGTACCTATTGATGTAAAATTAAATAAACAGACAGGAGTCCTCTCTCCTCTTAAGACCTTCTAGACGAATCTCTGGATCGGCGTTTTAAGAATGAATTGATTGAGTCAAAAATCCCAGCATTGTACGAAGGTATGATTATTTTTTTGCTTGGCCCGCTGGGTCGCTACAAAAACATGTCTATTTTGGGAATTGCAAAGATATTATTACTCGCTATTTACGTTTTGATGGTTGTTTGATGATGAATGATAAGTTTTTTGGTAAATTAGAAGGTTCAGGAATGCTATTATGATTAATTTTATTTGCTACATCTATTATATTTGTTCCATGGTTCCCGGATACATATATCCATCAGATAAAATGATTAATATTTTTTCCCAGACATAGGTTATATTATAATATAGACCGAGATCACCAACCGAGGCACAGACCGAGACGGGAATCGAACCCACGTTCGCTTCGCGGCTGAAGCCTGTACCGCTCGGCCACTCGATCTAAGATGGGCCCATTTCTCAAAAGCTTGTAACTTTTAGATATTAGATAAGGACTTCCGCTTGTATTACAAGTTACAAGCTTTCGAGAAATGGGCCCCAGCCGTACCTGTAAGTTTCTACGTAAGTTATAGGGACGAAGCTATACTAAGGAATGAGAAGTGAATATCTCATTCCTTAGTATAACTTACGTAAGAACTTACAGGTGTACGGCTGGCCTAAAGATATATACTTGGGAATAAAAAAAAAACACGAATCAAAATATATAAAAAAATAATTTGATTTGAGTTTCATAAAAACTTCAATATTAAATGTAGGTATTTAATTTATATCTTTTTCGATACCTTAGAGTATGCAGTTTGTACAACTTATTCTTATTTAATAGTTCTACAGTCAGAGACAAAATAAGGTGTAGGTACACAAAAATGTTCTAAATATGTCCCAGTGCATTCTACTAATTCTGTGTAATAAGAACGTCGTAACATATTTACGAGCGGATTCCTTCGATACTTATTTTTGCACTTGACTGTACGACAAAACACCACTTCTAGAGGGATGAGCCATGAGTGAGCTAATTATTATAACAATTTCCTGTTTAGTTGTAATGTAACTATTATTGTAATATAACAATAAACGGTCACGCTGGCCGATTACAACTGTACTGTAATTGCTGCACATGGTCGAGAAAAATTACTATAAGGTTAAAATGCAATTAATTTCTCGGTACCTATAATGCTCCGTAATGCACTTAAGACTCATAAGGACTTAAGTGACGTGTTTTTTCAAATCATATACGTCTTTGTATAATTTTTATCTTAGGGATAACAATGCGCGGCAGATTTCCGTGATTCTGCGTAGTCTAGTGTTCCAAGGAATTACTATGACTGATGGGTGGTATTTATTTTGAATCGTGGAATGAATATTTATTAAATAAGCTTTGATGCAATTTTATGAAAGACAAGTTGTTTTATTTAATTTTCCAAATTTGGACTAGGTATATACGTTTTTTCTACTCAGAATCACGAGCTCTTTCGATCCTAATAGAAATAAAAAAGTGTCCCAAAAAAAATCCATTTAGTTACTATTTTTCATACACATTCTTCGACCGTAACTCAGTGGAAGTCAAAAAAAATATGGAATTTTCGGGACACTTTTTTGCTAATGAGGATCGAAAGAGCTCGCGATTCTGAGTAGAAAAAATATGAAATAATCCAAATGTGGAATATTTAAAAAAACTACAACAAAATAAAAATCCGCCTATAAATCAAATTAGTTTATGAAATATTTAGATTTTGTTTATTAAGTATGTAGTCATACTACTCCTCATCGGTACTTAGGTATATGACATCTAATATTTGTAAATATAAAGGTACCTTTATGGATAAGCTTACAAAATTAAATTAAGTCCTTGGGCACCCAATCTAATTTCGGTCGCTAAAAAAACTTATAGGTTAGGTGAAGGGCCTAAACGATTTTCTTTAATATTAAAAGTCCAAGTCCAACTCGTAATTAAGCATCAATAGAAATCTTTTAATTTGATTTTGTCTAAATTTTTAAATCTTGAATGAAGAGGAGACTTTGTGTAACAACTGCGTCAATAATATAATAATTACACTAAATCGAATATATTTGACTTAGTTTTGGACCATAGTTGGGAGCTTTTGGACTATAGCTGGGTAGTTTTATGGTACCTACGCCGTTTTTTATATAAATATAATGTCAAATAACTTAAATATCACTAATGATCATTATATGTGTTAGACTAAAAGGCTGGTGCACGGTCGGAACTATTTATTGATATCTAGTAAACCCGTAAGACTTGGGAGCGTACAATATGGTTAACGGACCATTTACGTGTGTGTCAGTAACAGCTGACCAGAGACAATAATGTCATACATAAAGAAAAGGTTCTATTTTGATAAATAGGTACCTCAACACTCCCTCTAAAATTGAACCGTTAAAAATACACAAGCAGCATTAACATAATTAAAAGTTAACACTAGACAACATAAATGTATTTCAAAGTACATCGGAGTAAAACATAAATAAAATAATTCTGACTGTACTTCTGAGTTCAGAATTGAAGCAATATAACAATAATAACTCTACTTCTTTATGTTATATTACTTTGAGATACATTTTATACTACGAGGATTCTCAACAACGCCTAGTTTACTCCTCAGGCATTGAAATTTAGCTTTAGGTAGAGCTTTTGTAAATATATCAGCTAACTGATCATCGGTGCAAACATATTTAAGATCTATGAGCTTTTGTGCATACTTCTCTTTGACAAAATTATACTTTATGTCAATATGTTTACATCGCTTGTGGAAATCAGTGTTTTTAATTAAACATATAGCACTTTGATTGTCAATATTAAGCACTATAGAATCTTGCTGAAATTCACCTATATCAAGCATTAACTGTCTCACCCATAGCGCTTCTTTGGTAGCACAACACGCCGCAAGAAATTCAGATTCAGTAGTTGATAAACTGACGGTCGGCTGTCGCTGAGTGCTCCATGTTACGGCAGCGCCGTTCTTCAAGAAAACATACCCGGTGGTGGACCGTCTCGTCACAGGATCATTGGCATAGTCAGCGTCCGAGTAACATTCTATAATGTTGCTTTTATTTGATCTGAAACAAAGTCCAAAACATATGGTTTCTTTTAAGTATTGAAATATTCGCTTGACGGCATTCCAATGTGATTTGTCGTAGCAGTTTAGAAACCGACTTGCTGTGCTCACTGCGTACATGATGTCGGGTCTTGTCACAATTGCCGTAAATATAAGGGAACCGACGGCTTCTCTATATGGATAATATTCCTCACTTTCGTTTAAACTTTTCTGCAGTGTAACATGAGGATCGGCCGGTATTCCAATCGGATTGACATTACACATGTCAAATCTTGTCAACATTTGCTCAACATATTTACGTTGATGAATAAAAATATAGTCGCCATGACGTTCAATCTGCATTCCTATGAAATTTGAGGTTTGACATATTTTCATATCGAACTCCTTTTGAAAGTTTGAAAAAACTTCGGTAAGTATATTTTGATCTTTGCAGAGTAACAATCCGTCATCAACATACAGTAACAAATATACTGTTGTTACTCTGTTACGACTTACATAAACGCATCTGTCAGCGTTGCTATTTACAAAGCCATGTTTCTTCAACACAGAGTCAAACTTAGTATTCCAGCATCTAGGTGCTTGTTTTAGGCCATACAGTGACTTTATGAGTTTGCAGACTGTGTTTGGCGGAACAGTAATGCCTTCTGGCGGCCTCATAAAAATATCTTCTTGTAATTCGCCATACAAAAATGCAGTTTTTACATCGAATTGCAACATAGCCATATCTTTTTCGGCTGCAATTGATAATAACAGTCGGATAGAGTCGTATCTGACAGTCGGTGAGAATGTCTCGGTGTAATCGATACCATCTTTTTGCGCGTATCCTTTTGCACATAGTCTGGACTTGTACCTGGGTCCTGTCGGCTCGTCTTTAATACGAAATACCCACTTGCATCCTAAGAGCTTCGCACCTTCCGGTTTCTCTACTAGCTGCCACGTGCCGTTGTCATCATGAGCCTTCAGCTCCTCCTTGATAGATTCCATCCATAATTTGGAGTCTTTGGATGACAGCGCTTCGGCATACGTCTGTGGAACCATACAGGGTGAAATATCATTATTACTACAGAGATATGTCTTAGGTTCAGTCGTAGATTCGACGTCATTGCGAGAACGAAGTGTCATTTTTAAGGGCGAAAAGGCACCCACTGGCTTTTCAGGTACATATTCGGAGTCGTCAGAGCCTTCACCGGTTTCGATTGCAGTATGAGAGGATAAATATGTGCTACTCTCATCACTTTCACTCTCATTGTCGGATATAACTATATTACTAGTGTCAGAGCTTTTTAATGAGACTGGTATAGCGTTGCTCGAGCTAGGTATGGAAGTCGGTACCACGTTGCTCGGGCCTGGTAAGGAAATCGGTACCATATCACGCTTTACGGAGCTTTCCAAAAATATGACATCTCTACTTTTTATGGCTGTTTTATTACTAGGGTCAAGAAATCTGTAGCCCTTAGTATTTTCGCAATAGCCTATAAAAATCATCTTACGTGACCTCGGATCCCACTTTTTGGTCTTTTCTTTAGGCACATGCACCATCGCTTCACAACCAAATATCCTCATGTGACTCAAATTTGGTTTAGAGCCACTCCACTTCTCCTCAGGTGTCATGTAGTCTAGAGCCCGCGTCGGTGTTCGGTTCACTATGTATGCAGCTGTTACAATCGCCTCGGCCCACAATTCCTTCTGTAAATTGGCGTTAATTAACATACATCTGGCTTTTTCAACTAAGGTCCGATTCATACGTTCTGCTAAACCACATTGTTGAGGTGTGTATGGTGTAGATGTTTGATGTCGTATTCCTGATGATTTTAAATAATCAGAGAAAGCTTTATTAATATACTCAGTTCCATTGTCGCTTCTCAGAGCTCGAATTTTAGTATTCAGTTGATTTTCAACAAGACATTTATATTCTTTAAATTTATCTAGGCACTCTGACTTTGACTTTAGTATAAAAACGGATACTTTTCTAGAGAAGTCATCAATAAAGGTTAGAAAATACCTTGCATCTCCAAGAGATTTCACCTCCATCGGTCCCGCGATGTCGGAGTGAACGACCTCTAGCAATCGAGTTGCCCTGGTGCCTTCACTTGAGAAAGGAAGTCTTGCCTGTTTCCCTTCAGCACACGAGATGCAGGTGACCTTGCTGCACGGAGATATTTTCACGCCTTCGGTATGCTCTTCCAGCTTCATTACACCGGAGAAGTTCAGATGAGCCAGTCGCTGATGCCATAGATAGCTGTCACCTTTGACAGTTTCGGAGAGAAATGCCTGGACGGGAGCAATTTTTAGCTTGTACATATCGTTAACAAGCGATGCGGATGCTACTTCCTTGTTTCTGTTGAAAATCGTGCAACCACGGCTGTCAAACTTTATGTCACATCCATTTTTGATAATCTGACTGACGGAGAGAAGATTTGTAGATAGACCTGGTACGTAGAGAACATCTTTAACTTGAATGGTTCTTGTAGTACCATCTTTCTGTACCGTTTCAATGTTCACTTTACCACAGCATTCGACTTGTAGTTCTTTGTTGTCAGCGACACGTATAGTCTTGATAGGAGGTGGTGATTGATCATAAACCCAGTCCTTGTACATAGTAAGGTGCCTCGCTGACCCAGAATCGATGTACCAACCGGAATCGTTGCTGGTGGTAGCAGAGAACGCGGCTACGAATGAGCTATTCTTCGATTTCTTCACTTTACAGTCCTTACTAAAGTGACCATACTTATTACAAGTGTAACATCTTGGGCCTTTATTTTGTTGAGTGTTTTTGACAGGTTGCTTAAATTTCTTGTTATTAACGTAAAATACAGACGATTCGGCACTTTTTACATCCTGAAGTAGTTTCGTCTTAATAAGATCTGCACTAATGGTCACACCGGAGCTTTCAATTGCCATAATCATCGGTTTGTAGTGACTCGGGAGACCAGCAAGTAACAAGGTCCCTAGCCATTCATCATCAACCTGAAATCCGATGTTTCTGAGCTTGTGTGCGGTAGTCAGGATCTTCGTTACATAGTCTTCGACATTCTGACAGTTTTCGAGGTTGGTTGTTATTAAGTCCCGTAACAACCCAACACGCCGAGTGAGGCCGGAGTCATCAAAACACACTTCTTTGGCAGTTTGTGCGTCTTGCACGTGGATGTAATTTATCGGATCCACTAGTAGAACAATTTTAGACTTTGCCTTCACATCTTTCTTCGGATCAGACGGAGTCGAGGATGACACGCACTCCCACAGGTCTTCATGTTCTAGATATGTTTGCACGGCAAACTTCCAGCTCGCAAAATTTTCGCGTCCTTTTAATCTTTCGATCATCATCATATTGATGTTATTATTCGAAATTTTTTACAAATTTTCTTCGGAAATTTTGTTTCGGAAAAATGGCGATGCGCGATGTGAAATTGTTTTGCGATTTTCAAAATAATTTTCGTGCAACTTAATTTTTGAGCGCGACTTAGCGTGAATAGGCCATAACCTGTTACACTAGAAGGCTGGTGCACGGTCGGAACTATTTATTGATATCTAGTAAACCCGTAAGACTTGGGAGCGTACAATATGGTTAACGGACCATTTACGTGTGTGTCAGTAACAGCTGACCAGAGACAATAATGTCATACATAAAGAAAAGGTTCTATTTTGATAAATAGGTACCTCAACAATATGTATTATGCTTGTAATAATAGGATAAAGAAACGCCCTCGCCGGTATTTGAACCCGCGACCTCCAGCTTCGCAGTCAGGGTCACTACCGACTCTAAGGTGACCGTCAATATAAAGATGTCCAGCGTAATTTGTTTACGTATACATTTAAACTAGATTTCTAGGTTCAAATCCAGGAAGCGAAGAACTTAGCTTGCTACACATGTACGGGAGTCGAATTATTCAAATTAATACGAGACTCGAATACAATGCAAATCCTTGCAAATTATCACTGAAACACGAAACCAAAAAGACTTAAAACAATATACAAACTACTTCAAAAGTGCACTCTAAGCATTCACTATTCACGTGCGTTTTATAATTTTTCTACGTTTGTAGTTAGGGCTCTTTCGTTGTGAACTGTTGGTTACAATCATGCTAATAAGTTGTAACTCTTTGCTTGGACAATGTAAAGGTGATTTAAGAAAACTCGTATGAGGATTGTATGTTTTGGTGATGGGACTTTATGGTGTGGTAATTAGGTGTCATTTTTGAGCAAAACGATGCGGTAGTTACTTTTAATGTGATAATAAAACTTGGATTAAATTACCTTGTAGGAGGTTAATTTTAGGACGTAATAGAGCATCCCTATATCTTGTCGGGTACCTACTGAGGATATTATTATTAAAGAGATGTACCTACATATACAAGGTGTTACACCATCTACTGAAAACCTTGAACAGGGTGATTTGGTATTAGGTTATACTGAACAACTTTTACTACGGCGCTAAACTTTGGCTCTTTCATACAAAATATCGTAATCGATCGGTCTAAATGTATGAAAAAGACAATTTTTTTAGATTTCTTGATTGGCCTCATAGTAAAACTTGTTCAGTAGGTATAGCCTGCTAAATCACTCCCTTCAATGTTTTCAGTGGATGGTGTAACATCCTGTATAACTAAGCAGACGATAAGTGTAAGGCAGGCTTAGCCAAGATGCCATTTTGCACTTTCTGCAGTCGTGTACAATAGGTAAGCGATAAGTAATAAATGTATGAGAATGACAGACTATTCGAAAAAAAAGTCACGGACATTATTGTGGTCACGGACATAATTGCGGAATGGAATGGCATCTTGGCTAGACCTGCTGGAGCCCTACCGCGACAAAGACAGTGAGCTGCCTTTCGTTTACGATTGACCATTAAGCGCTAGCGATTGGCAACTTGTCTAAGCCCCCTGAGTCTAAATCCCTAGGACGATCGAACGCGCCGCTGGACGCCGCGCACTCAGCGGCTCTACCGTCAACTACGATATTCGTAAATTTCGAGGATTTGTCCCTGTCACTCTAATGACGTCTTCGTTGAAGTGTCAGGGAGAAATCCTCGAAATTTACGAATATCGTAGTTGACGGTAGAGCCGCTGAGTGCGCGGCGTCCAGCGGCGCGTTCGATCGTCCTAGGGATTTGGACTCAGGGGGCTTAGACAAGTTGCCAATCGCTAGCGCTTAATGGTCAATCGTAAACGAAAGGCAGCTCACTGTCTTTGTCGCACTAATATGAAAGAGTGACAGAGAGGAAAAACTACGATTCGCTACCAAGCGCTAGCGATTGGCAACTTGGCTAAGCATCCAGGTTTGCATTTGTTTTACCTGCCGGACGCCCCGCTGCACGCTCCGTTCGTGCGCATTCAGCGGCCCTGCTGCGAACTTCGAATTTCGCAAATTTCGAAGATTTGTCTCTGTCAGAGGTGTGGAAGAATACCTTTGTCACCACCCCAACTCTTCCTGCGGGTGTCGTAAGAGTCGACTGTGGGATTGAAGTCACTGACCATTCATTGATAGAAGATTGATCATAGGCGTCATCATAGGACACACTCCTGCGATCGCCAATCCACTTGCCCAGCGTGGCGTTTATGGGCAGTGGCGTAACAATAGGATGGCAGGGCAAAATGCCACGGGCCCCCGATCCAAGAGGGCCCCGGCCCAAGAGGCCGTGAAATTATATTTAAAATTAAATTGAGTACAATGTGACGATTTTTACTGATAGGGCCCCATCAAAATAATTTGCCACAGGCCCCAGATGGTATAGTTACGCCACTGCTTATAGGCATTTACTTCCTAATGCTAATACGTCTATACGCAGTTAACAGGAGAGGCCTACGTCCAGCAGTGGACTGAGATAGGCTGATGATAGGTCTCTGACAATAAAGGTGGATTTAGACCAAACGAGCGAATGCTCATTCTATCCCCCACTCTACGAAATTCGTTTGTTACACAAAGGGGATTTGTCGAAATTCGCTCGTTTGGTCTAAATTAAATCCATAATCATAACTATGCCTTCGTTAGAATGACATAGACAAATTCTGAAATTTGCGGTTACTTTAGGTAAATATCTGAGCGTTTCAACCGCCAAATTTTGGTGACATCATTTTCGCCGAAGTTTCTAAACGTCTCAATGTGATACTTCGTCATTTGTATAAAGTACCGTGCCTCCTTCAAATGACAAAGTAGCACATTGTAACGAATATAAACTTCGGCAAAAATGATGCCACAGAAATTAGGCGGTTGAAACGCTCAGATATTCACCCACTACCACCTGCCCTACTGGCAAGTTTACTCGTTCGAAGCAGCGGTAAAAGCCATGGTAAACTGGTGAATCAGTATTCATCTCATAATATTAGTTGACACTGGCACCAGGTCACACGTCTAATTATTATATTTTCCCTGTCAAGTTGGCACGATTGTACCGGAACATCCGCTGTTCGTACAGTCCACGTCCAATACTTTGTAAGGCAGCCCTCCAGAAAATCGAAATTTTGAAAAATGACCCACCCTATTTAGTCACGTCAATTCAAAATACTTCAACACTCTATTGACGTTTTAGGAATACTCGTAGTTTCAGTGCTTTCAGACACAATAAGTTACCTACCTACAAGTTTTTAAACTTTACTAAAATAACTATATTACTTACGTAATTGTTTTCATATGGCAATAGTTATATTTACAAGGGTACAAAGTTGTATTTTACCCGCGAGTATGAAATTACATTTCTAAAATATAATCCTGAGCGTAGCGGGTGTTTTATCATACGAAAAGTAAAATACCTTTGCACCCGTATGTTACACAATTTTTTTTCTTATAGCGACGAAACTCAAAAAAGGTAATTATTTAGTACACTTGCATGTCGGTGTCGGTGAAATTGACAATGTTGATATTTCTGCGTTTTGTAATTGCACCTAGTCTATCAATTTCAAGCATAAAATTTAGTTTCATATGACTGACGGCACATTTTTCGACACAAAATGTTTATTTTCTTAACTTCGATATTTTTTTCTTTTTTTAAGACACTGGGTTTTTAATTTCACATATCCTGATAATATAATGGGCCCTACGAGTTTAACACATTTATTTATACAATTTCTCCGAATCTCAATAATTATTTTTTACCACCACTCAAGGAAAACCCGCTGGGAGTCCCGTCCAAGACGTTTTCGTACAAGAGCATGTCTACATTCTGTAACTTATGCTAATATTATTAAGGTACAGAATTGTATATTTTTGTGCCTTTACTGAAACTGGTTAACAGACCATTTGTGTACTTTATGCTCAATATAATAAGGACCATAAATGATCAGTTGGTATGTTTTAATGTTATACACGTTCGAAGAAATATGCATCGAAATAAGCTAACACGAACAAAAAAGTTTTCATATATATTTCGAAGGAACTGTCCTTGTTACCCTGGACTCCCTGGAGGTTAAATTGGAACGACAGACAGAGATAGTTGCTTTAAATATTTTCGTTTCGATTTTGTCTGTGCATTTGGTCATTCTCCAAGCATGATTCAATAAGCAATTGTAAAACGCACGGCTGCTACGCAGCGGTCGTGGGTTCGATCTCCGATTCGTACCAATGAGTTTTTCAAAAACGTATGTACAAAATATCATTTCATATTCACAAGTGTTTTACGGTGAAAGAAAACATTGTGAGGACCTTTATACACCTATGAAGAAATTCAAGGGTGAAGAGTGGTGAAGTCCCCAATAAGTACTGGACCAGCGTTGGGACCATGCAAGATAGGCACGTTTGATGTCGAGTTACATACATTTTTGGCTGGAAATTCAAACAATCTTGGGATACGCGCACTTGGTGTAGCGGGTATTAAGAATTTTGATACTTAAATACATATAGTTTTGATAATATTAATATTAAGAATTTTGATACTTAAATATAGTTTTGATAATATTATTACTCTCTTATGTTATGATTTATTGAAACTGATTTTTTTCCTTTTTAACATGGACCCCATTGACCGGCTCTTGCCGATCGCCCGTGTCGAAATGAGGTTTTATATTTTATTTATTCATAAAACAATGATTGTGTACTTATCATTAGTATTTACACGAATATCATTACATAATTAAATTTAAAACTAGAGAAATGGATATATTAATAAATGTTATAGAAGCTTCCCTCAATAATTATAGTACATTACGACACAAGTGCTTAAAACATGAAATTCGAAAAGATTGGCGATGTTTTAAAACACGACCGACAGGGAGTGTTTTAAAACGACACGAGTTACGAATTTCGTTTTTGCACGTGTCTCGTACGACGTTTTTTTGTACAGATGGCCCTGCGAAGTTTTGGACCTGACGTAAAATGACCTACTTCTTGCACTAGAGCTTAAAAAGTACACCATCTGTACTAAAAAATATGCTTTCAATGTTTACTGAATGCAACACACGCCCTTAGAAAGGGTTAAATATTCGCAGAATTTTATGACTTGTCCTTTTCGTGGACAAGAATGGCATTATTCTTTTGGTTATTTTAATAAATTATACGAGTAGGTATACCTATCGGTTAATTCCCGTGGGGATCAACTTGTAAGGAAAACGAATACACAATAATTGTCATGCTTAATAAGTCAATAAGTAGGTATAGGCACATACAATTCTTGTAACTAATAATTAATAAAATAACCTTTCTTATTTTAATACTGCAAATTGTCCTTATTTATTAATGAGTAAGCATCAGGAAAACTAGTTTTTACTACTTTATTTACTTGAATGTTTTAAAAGATACGTAATAATTGTAATAAAACACACCGTGATACTACTGCGATAATGAATAGATATATAGGTGTAACTCGAATTAAATTATAAAATCCCTTTCGACCGTGTTATGGTATGGTATATATGATCAAATATCTATTTATGTGATTATGAAATATGCCTTATAAAACGTAAACTTAAGCTTACTATTATGGGAAATTATGAATGTAAGTTTGCGCGATCAAGTCCCGTTTGTCATTAAATATTATAATATGTGTGTATAACTGATTACGTAACAAATATAGGTACGATTACTATAGTTATTTAAATAAATGGTTTGCTCCCACTATTTCCTCATCCGGGGGTCCATACGAGTCCTACTGACCCTCAGGATATTTTTGTTCTATTGGGTATAATAGCTTAATAAAAGTAAAGTGCAGCTACAGTGTGGGTGTTACTTGTATACACCTACGGGTGGGTCCTACAACTAAAGCGAAAAGAGTTCTTAGCTTAGAGCAACAACATACATAAACCACTTGATTCCCGAGTCTTGATCGTTGATTTTTATATTTAATTTGATAATTCAAAAAAATCAAAAATTCAAATAACTTTATTGCCAAGAACATGAACTTGGAAACACTAAAAAATACAATTAAAAGATTTAAATGTAGATTAGTAGGTGTCATATTATAGCTACCATAACAAGGTACGAAATGGGCAGGAAATTAAATACCTCGACCGTACCTACTGAACTTCTAGGTTAACTTAGCAGCAGTTCATGTTAGCAGTGGGTACAAAGTTCAGCATATGCTAGACTGGCGTCCAGCTCTGGTTATCAGTTTGGCCCCTTAAATTCCCCATAATTTCAGAAAAAAGCATTATCAAACCGATTTTTATACTGATACGGTTATTTCATACAAATCGTAACCATGCCGAATTCAAAGAAGGCATGTTCCCCACACCGCTGCATAAAATACGCAGTCGCAGCGTGTACGTCGTGACGTGCCCCAAACTAAACATTTTTGACGTGAACCTCCCAAACCGTAGCTTAAAATATGCATTGACCCAGCGTTTTTTCAGCATTGGTTAAAGGAACGTCGATAGAATAAGAGCGCGAAGAGTTTCTTTCAACCGGTTAAAGCCGATTCCGCGTCAAATGATTTAAGAAGACTGACACCATGACAATAGAAGCCTGCTCAAGGTGCATTCAGACCAAACGAGCATTCGCTATTCTAACCCCCTACTCTACGAAATTCGATCGTTACACAAAACGTGATTCGTTGATTTCGTATGCGGGATAGAATAGCGAATGCTCGTTTCGTCTGAATGCACCTTCAGATTAGTGCGAGCATCCAGGCCGCTCCGATATATACAGGGTGGAACGGAACGACGATCCTTCCCGCTACCGACTCTACCAACCATTACGATGAACTTTCAGTATAGAATCAACATCGAAATATGTTTAAAAAATCTTAAACCCGCATACAAAGTGAGTTAAGAGTTCAATAGTATGGAAATAGTTATTTGTTATACAAGGGTGCAAAGTTGTATTTTACCCGCGAGTATGAAATTGAAACACGAGCAAGCGAAAGGATTCTATAGTTGAACCACGAGCGAAGCGAGTGGTTCTAAAATAGAATCCTGAGCGCAGCGAGTGTTTTAACATACGAGAAGTAAAATACATTTGCACCCGTGTGTAACACAAAACTTTTCCCCTCACTATAGCGAGGAAACTCAAAAAAGGTAATTATTTGTTCACATTACAATCATCATCGGTTTAGTGATAATAATTTTCCAAATGCGTCATGTATTTAATGCAAGATTTTGTCGCAGTAAACTTAGCACGATTTTAACACATTCCTGTAGTTGCACACTAACGCCAATGCATTATTAAATCATTCTCATTCATCATTTTTACAAAATTATAAAAGAACACTCTGAAAGTTGTTTAGTTTACTATTTTTATGCCTGTTCGAGTCGGTAAATAAAGATTATAACCTATAATATTCATTGACAATGTTGACGTTGACATTTTCTGCGTTTTGTGATTGCATCTAGTCATCTTATCATCATTCACTAAAACAATTGTTACTTATGGAATTTTAGGATTTATGTGTTAAAATCATCATATTATATAAAGGTTTGTATTTTACACTAAATTCTCAAACAAATTATTTAATTATCATTAATATGGAACGATTTTCATGAGCATTTTACGTTTTGTTATACCGTAAAGCCGGGTTACTTTGTCCCAAAAAAATGATGTGTTTTACTTCTCTTTCGATTTAATTGAAATACAACACCTTTATGTTAGAATTAATAAATCAGAAGTAAAGTTAAGAGTGTAATCAAGTAATTTACATACTTTCTCTTTAATAAAATAATACCCAAGAGTTTTTTCTGTTTCGTAAAGTTTGGGCTAAAGTAATATCCTCGGGAGGGTTACTTTGGCCCATGACTTATTTTCGTGTTGTAGCGTAACGGTTATTAATTATGAAAATAAGTAACATGTTTAGACAAATTACGTATAAAGTAGCACCACTTCCTCTTACACATTGTTTGTTTTATTGCAGTAAAATTAAGATTTCATCATAATGACAAATGCAAACTAAAATAATTATTATGATATAAATTTACAACTCCATCATAAAAGTCTTTTCACATACTTCTTATTTCGATTAATTCTCACGTTTGTCCTGAATTTCATCGGCACACAGTGGATCGAAATGAATAAAAAAGGGACATTCCCATTTTTTCTAAAAATCCTATTTTAATAAATGCTCTTTGGTTAGACATGATATGAGGAATAAAAAAGGTTATATAACATTTTTCAAAATGAGGCTTATTTTAAACAGAAAAAAATAAAATGTGTTTTTCTTGTATGAAAATGAAAAATAGGTATCTTATTGTAAGAAAACCGTAACCGATCCCGCTTTCAAATCTTTAGAATATCATTGTTCTACTTTAGATCAGTAGAATATAGTTAAAACCTTATCTCAGTAGGTGCCCGTTTTTGTTTTATAGTCCAATCAAAAGTCAGTAAATACAACATTTTTCTTAGTTAAGTATTTTATTATTTTCATTAAAAAACGGTATATTCATGACAATTTAGTATAAAAATAAAATATTTATGACATTTTTATACAGATAAATACAAGTTTTCTCAAGAAAATGGTTAAAATTAAGACATTGAAATCAAACATTTATTGCGATGTTTTTTTTTACTAACTATGGTAGTAACAAAAATTTAAAATATACTTGAAATCAACAGTTATAATGTAATTAAACGACCACGTGCAGTGACGTAGTGCTCGTCGGGCTTTGGTTGCGGGTACTCCATGATGAGGATCCTCTTAATGGATCGAACATGTCGAGCAATTATCGACTTTAAATTACATGAGTAACCCGTTTGATAAATATTTAAATATGTTTGAGCCTCACGTTATTTATAATTTTAAAATTACAATGTAAGTTATAAAAACAATACATTGTATCTTAGATCTATTTTATTCACCACCTTCTTCTACACTTTCAGACATTTCTATATTTTCAGCGTCATCAGTGCTTATGTTTTCTATTATTTAAAAAAAATATATAGAAGAAGGTGGTAAATAATAAAGATTTTTAAAGGCATTTTTTTATTTACTTTTGTCGTTATTGTTGATATCAAGTATATTTTAGCTATTTGTTTACTATCAATAAATTCACCGCAATAAATGTTTCTATTTCAATACAATTTTCTTATAAAAAATTGTATTTATTCTTAATAAAATGTCATATATAGTTTTTTATACTAAATTGTCCTGAATACACCGTTTTCTCAATGGAAATAATAAAATTAAGAACTAAGAAAAATGTTGCATTTTACTGACTTTTGATTGGATTACAAAAGAAAACGGGCACCTACTGAGATAAGGTTTTAACTATTTTGTACTGATCTAAGGTAGGACAATGATATTCTAAAGATTTGAAAGCGGGATCGGTTACGGTTTTCTTACAATAAGATACCAATTTTTTAGTTTCATACAAAAAAAACAGATTTTATTTTTTTCTGCTTAAAATAAGCTTCATTTTGAAAAATGTTGTATAACATTTCTTATTCCTCTTATTATGTCCAACCGAAGAGCATTTTTAAAAATATGATTTTTAGGAAAAAATGCGAATGTCCATTTTTTATTCATTTCGATCTACTGTGCGGCATATAACATTTTTATGCTGTGCTTTTTGCAACTTTTAGATACCTAACTTCCATTAAAGATTTTTTTTGTATTAAAACCTATTTAGTTATTTATATCTCAAAGTATATTCATAGCCGCTCTCGTGTTACTCGGTTAAGCAGTTTTCGAGTAAAAATGTGACAGACAAAAAGTTCGACAGACGGGCAGACTTATTTAAAATTAACAGTTTTAGTATGTGTCGGGATGCAAAATTCATACCTAAAACGCCTGATAACAATACATCATGTAATTTATGCGATGCTTTGGTTTTATGATACTTAAACTTAATTTTGGGCCAAAGTTACCCCCTAGGGCCAAAGTAACCCGGCTTTACGGTACGCTACGCTCCAAGGTCATTACTTTGCCACACAAGTGAATAATGTGCGTTTTTACACGTTCGTATTAAAGGATAAACGAGCACTTTACGAGCTAGTGAGGGGAAAACTCAATTTTCCATTTACGTGTTCGATGTTGGTTTCATACAGAAAGTTCATCGTAGTAATGGTTCGTAACTCGGTCGGTAGCGGGAAGGATCTTCGACCCGTTCCGCCCTGTATATGGTGACGTGCACTAGCAAGGGCGAAGACTGTAGTGCCCGACCTTGCTCTATCCAAACAGCAAACACTGATAACGTTCGGCGCCTGCAAAGCAAGCATGGCGTCACTGTTATCACTGCTACTTTCTTCTGTTTACCTCTCAATGTTGGTTTTGCGATAATCTCGTTACAATAGCTGCCGCTTTTATGACGGTACCCCCCGTCTAATAAAATTAAGATAGTATTTCTAGGCGTAATCTAGATTAATTTTATAACTGCGACCATATATACAAACTTAGACGTGTAAAGCAAAAGCGAGCCCAAAAAGTCTACAAAATATTGTGTAACAAGGGATCAAAATTGTATATTTTCGGCGAGCGTTTATTGAAGCCCGAATGTAGTAAGGCATTCTAAAGCATCCTGAGCATAATGAGGGTTTCAAGCATTAGTTATAACGCCCAAGACGAAAGTAATTTTGATAACATCGTCGATTGTAATATGAATTAATGTAACCACCAAAATGACGAAATTGAGTTAAGTATACCGTTCGACTGCAAATTTCCTGCTCTATCGAACGGTGTATATAAAACATTGATATCTAGAAAAAAATGTCGAATACGTTAACAAAAACTTTGCCATTTTATTAGGTTTCTACGTTTTTTATTAACGTATGTCAAGGTTTCCAAAAATCATAGACAATATTTTAACGTAAGTACGAATTTGTAAGTAGAAAACATGTCTTTCCTAATGTACTCACCATATTTTTATAAACGTCACTGCTGTAAGCGCCGTCTGCATTGTATGGCTCATAAGCAATTTGGTTTCAATTTGTGAGTTACACTAAATTCCGAAATCCACTTTTGATGATTTTCATTGATTTGTTAACGTATCTCCAAATTTTTTTGAAAATATTTAACGTAAGCACCAGCCATTTCCTGAACTATAAGTGTGGTCGCAGTTAGTAACTGTATATCAAATAGACCTCTCAAAAATAAAATAAACAAGATAAACATCATTTCAATAGGATAATAAACTAAAAAGATGCAACATACTTTATAAATGTCCATTTCGTTTTTTGGCCCTCCTGAAAAGTCGTCATTTGGTGGTTACATTAATTCATATTACAACTGACGACATGGGGTACATACTGCTTTTTACTCCACCTATGACAAAAATAATAGATTATAAAGAATTATGTGAAAGTAGATTCTCCAGAACTTAATCGATTATGTACGTGCTTATTTATATTCGTATTTTATTTTTATGTTTAAGGCTGGCAATAGAAAGCCCTTGAACAGAAAAGTGCCACTTTGATCCCTCCCAGCAGGGAAGAATAGGCCCGTATTCGAATAGTGGTGTGGAAAAACAATTCTGCGCAACCGCAGACCGTATATCGTCAGCCTACTTTATTCCACTGCTGGACATAGGCCTCTCCTATTACCTATACGTATGGATGAATTAGGAGATAATGCCAATAAGCGCCATGGCGATAAAGGGGATTGGCTATCGCATTAATGTGACCACCTTGATGGTGCTGCTATAGTCAATCTTCAATAAAGGATTGGTGAGAAACATTATCTTTTGGTTGATTCCACCATCCGCGGGAAGCATTAGGATGGTGACAAATGTATTATTGCCGCCATCGAAATTAAGCAAAAGTATAATTTTCGACGAATCGCTTAAGGTGCGCATTCAGACCAAACGAACATTCGCTATTCTATCCCCCACTCTACGAAATCAACGAATCACGTTTTGTGTAACGATCGAATTTCGTAGAGTTGGGGGTTAGAATAGCCAATTCTCGTTTGGTCTGAATGCACCTTTACATTTAAGCCAAGAAGGCTTCGTAGGTAAGATACAAATGTAGCCTAAACCTACGTTTTTAAGGGTCACTACCAACTAGGCTTTGGAGGCGGAATCTAATCTCTTCATCACTTTTATTTTAAAAAGGTAAAGTATACTTATATCCATTTTAAAAAATGTACAAGTGTACAAGAAGTATAAGACTGGGGACCGGCTCATCAGTCGTGTCAGGGTGCTACGGTTGCGCCCTATAAGTCGCTGTAAACTTCGTCCCACAGGGTTACTGTTTGACAGCTACTTGCTGCTACTTTTAGTCTCTTTTCAATCGATACAATCGAAAAGACACGGGTCGCCAGCGCCGCCAGTTGCTGTCAAACCCAAGATGTGATAAAACCGCTGATGGAAGATAAATATGATGACATGATTGTCCAATGACGTCACCACGCCAAGTCATGTTGGCAGCGTATAATTAACATTTCCGTCCATTATATCGTTCTTACTGCTGCATTCTCACCTCCATCGGAAAAGCACATTTTTTACGTCGCAAATAAGTAAACAAAAAATCTGTAATGTTGTTTTGGATGTAGACTATTATTTCAGACTCCGCGTTGTAAAATATTTACATGTAGTGCAGGCTGTGATCTGTAAAACGAGTACAGTAGCGGTACCATGAGTTGGAAAGTAAAGAAAAGGTTAAGGTTTTACTCGATATTTCTGGTGTTAATATACCCTTTCCTTGACGGGCCATCTACAAACATGGACTATATGCATGTTTGTATAAATTAAGTAGCATAATTTTGCATAAAACCAGCGTGACTTAGGCGAGTTAGGCGACCGTAACCATGGCAAATACAGACAGAAAAAATTTGATTCACCCAGATGCTCGATATTTAAAAAATTATGATTCATTGGTATCCTTTATTTTCGAGTTGCGGCATCTGTTATGTATATAATCTGTATTTGTATACGTATATTGCGTTGTTGAGAACATTCTACAAGTAAACAACGTAAACAATGTAACGATAAATAATTTGTAGTCAGTTTTAGTTTGACTTTGATGTGACAGTGACATCGAAGAACTCGCGTTTAAAAAAATGTTAAATGTGAGACATTCAGTCGATGTGACGAGTACTCCAGCGCAGATCTTTGGCCCAGGTATTTTTTTTATAATGTACCACGGCCTCGCACAGCTCAAAGCTGAAGTCCTACCGCGAACAACGAACGAAGTGTTGCCTCTCTCTCCAATGCCGTCTGTACTATAAGGGCACAAGGGGCACGTGCCCAGGGCCCCCATCTTCAGGGGGGCCCCGAAAGAGATCGACAACTTTCCTCACATTTATTCTCACGTTTACTTTCCTTTCCAAAGGGGCCCCAAAATCCTTGGGTGCCCAGGGGCCACCCCATAGTTAAAGACGGCCTTGTCTCTCTCGTACTTGTAAATTCGTACTTAAGTGCGACAGGAAGGCAACACTTCCTTCATGGTTCATGGTAGGGTCTGGCTTGCTACTGCGAACACCACAGAATTAGATTTGGATTTGGTAACATATATTATATGACATCTGTGGCGAACACCGAAGTTCGCTAATTTCGGGGATTGTTCTTTGTCACTCTAATGACGTTCTCGTTGACGTTGTCGTGACAGAGACAAATCCCCGTTTACGAACTTAGGTGTTCGCGGTAGCAGGCGTAATACTAAAACCATCTTCTTATGACATTCTCCGTCGCGTAGATTTAAATATGTAAGCATACATTGGGACAGACGGGATGGACAGTTGGAAGCGCTTTGCAAAATATCTTAACTAGGACAATTTTACACAGATCGACCTAGTTCTACTAAAGGTAAGCTCAATTGCCGTGTAGTGACGGCAGTAAGAATACATTTGTCACCACCCCAACTCTTCCTGCGGGAGTCGTAAGAATCGACTAAGGGATTGAAGTGTCACTGATCATTCTTTGATTTGATTGATGACGGGCAGCAGCGTCATCAACATCATAGTGGACACATTACTGCGATCGCCAATCCGCTTGCCCAGCGTGGTGATTATGGGCATTTACCTCCTAATGCGTCTATACGCATAGGTAGTTGATAGGAAAGGCCTACGTCCAGCAGTGGACTGAGATAGGCTGATGATGGTATGTGATGTGAAGCTCAATTAAGCTCTCCAGCCGTATCACAACACCTGATTAAGTGTACCTGTCGTGTACCTTTTTGGAAATTACATGTAGAGATACGTAGTTTGCAGCCGGTCCGGCTGAAGTCTGCAGCCGGACCACACCTGTAGGTACTCACTAATATCGGCGATTTTAAGATATGATTCGAATATTAGACGAATACACCCATGATGTAGTACCACTGAGCAAACCCTTTTTTCAAAAAAATATTTTTTTACACACTTCAACTTTTTTTAAATTGTATACCCCTATAACACTATGAATTTTTATGTCATACCAATTGATTGGCGTTATAGAAAATGACAAAAAAAGTTAGCGACAAATCTTTTACTTTCGGCCGTACACTTACTTTGGATCTCGTGCTAGCATATATGCCATTTGATGCTTACTTGTTAAATCCTTATTGTACGATGTCTGTTTGGTGTACCAAATAAACAAAAATAAAATAAAAATAAGCGCGTGAAACGTAGAGA
>JALPQI010006733.1:0-53518 GCA_025490895.1 Thaumatotibia leucotreta | reverse complement strand
AAACTCATTGCAATGGAGAAATGACCGTGAAATTCGGTTTTCCGCCATTTTTGGTTCTTACGAGCTTTATAAGCTGAAATGCTCAGCGTCGTTCTTATGTTTGCGGTCTACAACCCAAATGTTTGCGTGCCTGACTTCAATGCGATGTCCAAAACATATTCCGATAATAAGCCGCTATTACTTTGACACCAGACTTAATAAAATCTACTTGGTAACACTCCATATCGTTCACCCTGTATATGCGTAATTCTATATTGTCTTAGCGTCCTCCCAATACCCTAACAATATTATCTCTAATATATTTGATCGGATTTGGTTGGATTTGATCCGACATGTAAGAGATTATCTCTTACCTGGAAGAGAACATTTCTATCCAGAACCATCTAGCGTTTAGGTAACTATATTAACTCGGAAATTGGCCGCTCTGACTCGATATCGCTATCTGCTAAACGGATCTTCGTGAGTCAGCGAGGCGAGCTTAAGATGGACTTACGGTTAATAAGGACGTCAACTTTCTTATTAAAAGTTTTATTGCAGTTTCAGAGAACACATACTCATTTAATTGGATATTTTGTATTAATGAACCACCAAAATACTTCAAATAAAAATACATGAGAATGTTATTTTGATTCAGCATCAGGATAATGAAAACAGAAAATTCCTGAGGGCACTATAATAATTTCTTCAAAATTACATTTCACGAATAGCTGATTTTGAAAATTAGCGAGGGTATTGTTTGTGTACCTATTTATTTATCACAAATATTTGTTCCTTGCGGTCGAAATGGTAACCTCCTTCTTTTTTGAAGTCTGTTGAAAACATTTTTTTTTCATAGAAGTCCAAAATCTACGCGTGCGAAGCCGCGGGCAAAAGCTAGTGTATCTATATATATCTTTGTAATATTATATATATCGTCTCCTGATACCCACATCACAAGCTTTAATTGAGCTTATCGTGGGACTAGACCGATTTGTGTAAAAGATGTCAAAAGATATGTATTTATTTATTTACTACCCTAGAACGTACTAAGCTGTTTAACCAATATAGGTATCTCGAAACTGTTATTGAAAAACAGGCATTCAAAAAACTACTAATTTCTCAAAGAGTCAAATTACCCTAATCTATACAACCAATCGTTCCCAGGATATCTCTGAGTGTCGGGCCGAGGACGCACCACAAATCAACGACCCTCGTCATAATAAAACCAAAATTATCAGAACAGTCCTTTTAAAATAAACTTGACCAATCCAGGTTGCCATACAAACGTTGGAGATGAGTATTTGTCGCTAAAATAGTTGCGGTTTCTACAAAGTGTAAATTCTGTTATGTAAATTGTATAGATACCTAATCTGTAATATTGAGGATAATACGAGTAGATAATAATAGATTTCAATTAAAGTTACCTACCAGAGCTTAATTAATAGTAACCAACTTACAATAATAACGAATAACACAGTAGCTTATGTAAAAAGTACCTGGGTGAGCTTCACTTGCGACATCAAAAACACGCTTTTTTTGAGGGACGATAGCGGGTGGAAGATATACCCAAAATTATTACTGAAATTTAACTTACATAAAAATATAATATATGTAACATCTTTCAGTTGAAAATAATAAAATTATAGAACAATATTACAATCCGATTCCCTAAAGCTTGTCGGCAAAATAATTATTAATCGTAGAAAAATGTTATGAGTTACATTTTTTTTTTAAATCGTTGTCTGTATTTTCTTTCAACAACCACATAGTTCAGCAGTTACCATGTTGCCACTGGTTTTGTATTTGTATTGCAACACCATTGGTTTGTGTGATGAAGCTATATTTGTTGCGTGGTAAAGTCCTGAAGGTACCGTTTTCATGTCATTTAACAGATTTTATATCTTTTATGGTCATGGCTTTAATGCAATATGAGAAATCAGTAAAAGGTACATAAATACCTCAATCAGTGTCAACAGATTAGGAGTCGAGTAATAAAGACGGAATACCTCTCAATCTGACATTAGCTTGGGTGGTTTAGTTGAATCAGCTGCTTAATGTATTATTATTTCAATTAAATTAGGATCTCTTTAAGTAAGCAAGTAATTTTGAAAGTATGTTTGTATAAATGTATATCTAAGTAGGGTTGTAAATAGAAAAAAAACAAATGTTTTTTTTTCAACATTTTGAAAAAAAAAACATGAAAAAAACTAAGCATTTTTCTAAAAATGGTTTTTTTTTTCAGGTGTTCAAATCATACTAAAAGAAACGATTTTTCGGGATTAATTTATATACCTAAGAATTTTAAAGTAGGTATGTTTGTGTTATGTAAGTTTGTAACTACATTAAAAGCACACTAAAAACTATTTGGACTTGGTAGGTACGTGGTACGTTAACTACCGTAACAATACGGATTTCGTTAATGTTAGTTTTATAAACCTAAAATCAAAGTTGTTAAATAATGAACATAAACTTAAAAAAAAACTGTAAAAAAAGTATTAATTGCCTTGTAAATTTCGAGATTACTAACTTTAAAAAAAAAACACATTTTAGAAAAAAAACAGTTTTTTGTCACGGTTTTTTTTCATGTACCAATCGCTAATGTGACTAAATATGCTCGGTAGCGTAGTGTATTTTTCTCTCTCTGTCACTCTTTTTATGAGGGCGACAAAGACTTGCGTTGAAGAGAATTGCGTTTCTCCTCTTTTTTTTTTATACCACGTCAGTGGCAAACAAGCATACGGCCCGCCTGATGGAAAGCAGTCACCGTAGCCTATGGGCGCCTGCAACCTCAGGGTGTCACATGCGCGTTGCCGACCCAATAAAAATAACGTTGGTACAACAAAGTGGCTCCACTCCACCTGATCGTAAGTGAAAAGTAGAGCCCAAATCGCGGCGGCAACGAACAGGAGACAATCAGTAACCTGTTAGTTGCCACCGCCTTGCTGGCCCGCTAGATACTGGTAAATACACCGGCTGACCCCGAAACACGGCAAACACGAAAGTAAGTCATTTCACGGGCGTTTACACCGAATGTACGGTGGTAGCCAACCAGGCGGGTACTAGTAAAAATACCCTACCACCGACTGAGAAGCTGGCTGCTCAGTATTTCCCTTAGTCGACTCCTACGACACCCACGGGAAGAGAGGGGCGGTGATTTTTGTATTCTTACTCCGTCACCGCACGGATGATGATGCGGTCCTCTCCTGTAAACCCTGTTTTACAGCACATCATTCAGGGGCATTGGCACTATATATTTGTAACAGCGGCTCCACTTTGAAGATTTATCTCTGTCACTCTAATGACGTCTTAGTTAGTTGGAGGGACAGAGAAAAATCCTCAAAATTTGCGGATTTCGAAGTTGGCGGTGTAAGGCCAGTATTAGGGTTCCATACGTTCATTTTATCATAAAAAATACAGTTAAATCAAGCTATCTCAAAAACTATAAATTAATCAAATAAAAAATCCTTTAAACAGTTTATTAATATGCATAAGATATATATTTTTTCATTTTATACCGCATGTTTTGAAATTTTACCACTCAGTTACACATAGGGAAAGAGGAATTATATTTTTCACGATATAGTATCATAATTATGTAGCGGTTCATACAACATATATAATTATTACCAAATTTTATTACGGTAGCACTTATAGTTTCCGAGTAAATCGGCTGTGACAGACGGACAGATATGACGAATCTACAAGGGTTCCGTTTTTGCCATTTTTGCTATGGAACCCAAAAACTATCAACAAAAATCTAGTGAAAGGCAAAAGTTATAAAAAGGACAAAGTCTAATAATATGACCTACAATATGTTATTTTTAGATGGACTATTTTTAAACGAAGAAGTTCTGGAAGAAGATGAAAGTACCCTTTGATACCACTAAATAACTTACACTAACTAGGTTCGTTCGCGCTCCAGTTAATATGATATCCTCGTTACGAGAAAACGTGGCTCGAATGTTTATATACAAATAATTCGATATACGTAATTATATTTACCAGGTTTGGCAAATGAGCTAAATTTGTGTGCAGTATCAAAATTAAGAATTGATACAGATAGTTCCAGGAGAGTTGAGGCCACGCAGACAATATACAAACTGTCTTGTTTGTAAACACAAGAAGAATTTACAACAAGTTTTTTTTTCGTAATGATAGCAAAACTAATTGTAACAGCAAGATCTACTACTATGTACGTACTGTTCAATAGTTTGACGCATGTAGTCATCCATTCATTATGTTGCAATTTTATTTAGATTTCATCCACCTCAGCTATGATGAAAACATCTGTACATAGGTATTTGTATTTTTGGTGTCTTACATATCTTTTGGGTCACTTATCCCTTCGCTAATTTATAGGATTCACATTTTTTTTCAAAATTATTAATTATATAAAAGAAGTCATTGTTTTTAATGTTTAGTGTTTCAGGTATTTCACTAGAGAGATAAAAACTTACACATACTGGCTATCTTATGTTACCTGGCGGTATTAGTATACTTTCATGTCACTGGAGATATTTCACCTATATCACAACGTAATATTTTTATGGTTAAATAACTTTAGCCACCGATCATATTACCTGTATCAATTCAATTTATTTTTAGTTTCGCGGTTTTTATGGTCACCTGTAAAGGGAGCTGTGTGACGGTTTTTTAAGCTGTGGGTAAAGATACGGCCGCTGAGGATACGGGCGGCTGTTGGGCTTTTACTGATGGATACCATGGTCGCGTTTTATAAAGTTACTTTTATCAATTTTGCTGTTTACCTAGCTCTCTTTCTAGCCAATATGTGCGTGCGTTACAGAGGCAAACTGCGAAATTGTAAAATGTAACTTTATAAAACGCGACCCATTTTTCCTTTCCAGTATCTAATGCGTACACATTACACAACGTACCAAAATGCGTATGGGTACTTTTGATGCACCGTTAATAATCATAATACTTATCTACATAAGTATCGCATGGTATTTATTACTTACGATTAGAGTCAGGTGGGGTAAGCCTACACTGTAGGTAAGTGTAAGCAATCCTATTCATTTTTGTCAAAAATATATGTGATTGCGTACACTTACCCACTGCGTACGTTTAGTTGTGCAAGTTTGATCGCTATAATTCGGTCCACCAGCATACGAGACACACGCCACGAATCCAATTTGTTGTTTTTAATATTGCTTGTTCATTTCACTTACATTCTATTTTAAAAAAACTATCGCGTTAATCTTGCTCTTGCTATCCAGAGGATCTTACACTTGACCTGTCGATAAGAAACCTACAAAAATGTTGTCTTCCAAAATTTTATTAGTGGGCACAAATAAGAAAGATGCCATCGAAAGAAAATACAGAATGCGTCGTTGGTGGTCTCTTATCTATAAATCTGATTAGATCTGTGCTTTGATAAATTACAAGAGAATAGAGTGAATGCGGTATTTTATCTATGGAGGTATACAAGATTAGGGACACAAAAACAAAAAAGGGTTAAGACAAGGGATAGACATTTGATTTACCGTAGGATGCTTGAGTAAGCAGCTCGGAAGAAAATAAGCAATTTATTGAACTACCTATACTAATCCCACTTCTCGTGATCACGTAGCTTATGTATCTACAATCAATTTGACCTGACAATTTAATAAAACAAAATATGAAGTGAGTCCCTCAAGTGCCTAACCTATATAATAATAATAATAAACATTGATTCATGACACACAAGACAAGACAGTATAAATAAAATAATTAACAAAGAATAGTTGGTGCCACTTGGTGCCTCGAGTTAATGTATCCCTTCACCACGCATAGCGGGTACGTAAGTCAAAGCAAATTTCGAAATAACGCCAAGTAGCAAAGTGCTGAAGGTTTGTTCAGAATTTAAAACCTTGTCATGTCGAGCGGAGGCTTAGGAATAGGGTCCCATTTTACCCTTTGGCATGCAACCCTAAAAGCGCTCAATTTAAGTTTTGTAAATTTTACATAACACTTCCAAGGATTGCACCGCTCTCTTAGAATCTAATATCCCGGACACCTTTTTGCTGGCAACTTGCGATGCAATTTTACAGATCCCGCTCCGAGACATAACTTATGCGCAATGCTATTTGCGGAGTTTGAACGAAATATGGCACAAAAGGAACAGGGAGACGTTGACATTGGATTATAAATTAGGATGTTGGAACGCTCTAGTTGACTTGACGGTGTCGCGGTTTTGTAACACATTGCTCTGATCATTTTAAAGTCACTTTCATACGATGAATTAATAGCTAAGTAAAAATATTTTGGAATTTATTTCACATTTAACTATTAATTGTTAATCACAGTTTTTTTTAATATGATGATATGATTTCGTTCAATTAAAGACATCAGATAAAATCTTGTGTTTCTCTGTAGTGAAAATATTGTTGTATTTAAATCTGATATAAATATTTAAGAAATACCAAGTGAGTTAATTGAGTTTATCGAAATTCCTCCGAAACCCATTATAGCGAGCCTGTCCCAAAAAAATCACATAATATTTAAAGAACGCTTCACAGTCATCCGGTGTAAATTTATATGACCTTATATGGTGCCTGCGAAAATCCCGAAAGATTTTAATTATGCAGATTTTAAGTCAAAATCCAATGTGCGTGAAAAGTACAATGTGGACTAATGTCAAATTGCATATTATTCTTACATTCAAATAATTTCTAATTGTATCATAGTCTATTAATATGGACTGGACATTAATAGTTATTTATTATACAAGGGGGCAAAGTTGTTGTTTAACTGTCGTGCCAATATTGAGACCTGAGCTAGCGAAAGATTCCATAATTGAGCCATGAGCGTAGCGAGTGGTTCAAAAACTGGAATCTTGAGCATTGCGAAGGTCTCAAGGCACGAGAGTTGAACAAACTTTGCCGCCAAGTGTAATACAATTTTTTTCCCCTCACTATCGCGAGGAAATATGATTACAAATCTCATCCAAATGTAAATTAACTTAAAGAAACCATTTAAAACTCAATGTCGAAACGTATCGTAGAATAGAGTTACTTCTGGAACTTAAATATAGCCAATGGGTTACAAAGTCACCCATGAGAACGACCAATTTAACATGTGAGCTCCGATTGCGCATGTTTACTACGGTCATACAGATCCACTTATACTAGGCAGTAGGAGGCTATAGGAATTAGAGCAATGTCAAATTACTTTATTCACAAGTGTGTAAAAAGCGTTTTTACCCGCTCGTATTAAACGATAAACGAGTGCTTTACGAGCTAGTGAGGGGAAATAGTTATTTGTTGTACAAGGGAGGAAAGTGGTTGTTTAATCATCGTGCCAATATTGAGACCCGAGGTAGCGAGAGATTCCATAGTTGAACCACGAGCGAAGCGAGTGGTTTAAAAATGGAATCTCGAGCGTTGCGAGGGTTTCAAGGCACGATAATTAAACAAACTTTGCTCCCATGTGTAACACAACATTTTTCCCCACACTAAAGCGAGGAAGCAGCTACGAACGTGTAAAAAAACAATCAATGCAACAAATCAGTTTTTTTATAATTACAATAAAACCTACCTACATTAATTAAATTGTAAAAATTTCTATCATGTTTAAGTATAAAATCTGTATCCGGCAGCTTTAAAACATCAATCATTTTAACTTGCCTACTTTTTGGTAAGATATTACATAGGAAACTTTCCTTCCAAAACTGGGTCGCGTTTTATAAAGTTACAATTTACAATTTCGCTGTTTGCCTCTCTAACGCACGCACATATGGGCTAGAAAGAGAGGCAAACAGCGAAATTGTAAATTGTAACTTTATAAAACGCGACCCTGTTGTACATTCGAGTATTTTTTTATAAGTTGGCAACATTGACGTACAAGACGTCAGTGTTAGCGGGTTGCGTTCTGCATGTAAAAGTATACTATCTGGTTTTTGTCCAATATGATAAGATTTTGCGATAGGTTTTTATGAAATACTAAAAATCTAATTTATTATCTTGAATAAATGAAATAATCTGGTGTATGATAAAATTTTCATGGTGTGCCTCAAAAAATAATCAGCGAATCATAGCCATACCAGCGTTTTACGTTCCATGGTTTTGAACGTTTCACGGTTCATCTGTCAATTTACTTCCTTCACAAGTGATTAAAATGCAACTTCCCTCACTGAAATCAGTGAGGGAAGTAGGTGTTTCCGAGCTAGTGTGGGGAAAAATATTTTAGGTTACTTAGGAGTACGATGGTGTATTTACAACACGATGTATTATGATCTATCTTACGAAAATAAAATCTTGAACACCTTTAATATACCTAAAGCTTTTCAAGCAACTGAATTGTCGATGATTTATAAGAACCAAATGACCCCGAGATCCGGATCGTCCTCATTAGGCCCCGACCATTGACTCAAGATAATCCTCCTTAAATTAAACAATTGTACAGCCATTCGCATCATTCCCGCTTCGCCCACTCCTTTGTCCGATGCGATTCGAAATTTGGCTTAAGGAAGAAGAAGCAAGCGTGCGGAAGCGTTTTCAGGCTTATTTAATCGGAAAGTGTAAAATATTACACATTCCTGCGAAATTTCCCTGCTCTGGCTTAACTTCAATCAGTATTCTCTTTGCAAAGTTGTTTCGTTATCACTAGAGTTAGGAATTTTGGTGGCATTAGGTGAACAAAGTACGGTGGAGTGGTTGTTTAATTTTTTTATGATTGATTGAATAATTAATCAATCAAAAAAATTACCTAAATTCTCGGCGTATCACCCATTTGGAATTTTAATTATTTTCACATTTAATATCAGTCTCGACAGGCAAACTGATTCAATATTTTTTAAATATTATTAATGATTAATATGATTATTAAGTACCTACATTACTATTAAGGGGCTTTGGAAGAACTGGAACCTTGAAAATGAAATCAGTAGATGTTCTCAAATACCATAAATTTTTATTGCAATTTAATATTTTTCTTGATTGTAAAAATAAAATTCATATAATTTCTTTTCATTTCATTTCAATTCATGGATGAATCCAGCTCTAACTGAACACAAAAACGTTATTATTTTATAAGTTAATCATTTATTCAATTAAAGATATTTGTAACAACGATTCTACTGTTCTCTGTTTAATAAATGCCACCAAAATTCTAACCCTAAGTCATCACATATTTAACTTATATCGTGGTACATATTGGTTTCTACTTTGATACCTGATGAAGATGATGAGATTTCTCTAAACACCATGTAACAAAAATAATAGTGTTTTTTATTAAGCTAGGGCATTTTCAGTTTTCTCTTCTTAGACCAACCCTTCATATAAATAGCATTTTTGCAACCATATATTATGCCCTCCAACGACGCGAAGAATAACTTACAATGTATTATTGTTGCCATTAAAGCAATGTATTTTCTACACAATGTGTAGAAAATACATTGCTTTTAAGATGTGCCTATGCTATGTCATAGCTTAGGCACATCTTAAAATCAAACGGAAAATCACCTCAACTTACATCAGCTTCGGGAAACCGTCTATCAGTCCGTTGCTTACGCCTCACTGGCGCGTAAGGTAAGTCACGACCGGCCACCGGCGCGACATTTGATAATATCATTCCTGCTCTGACCCAGGCCACCTCGCAACAGTTTGTCTTTGCCATTAAACTGCCCTTACACCATTCGGATGAGTTGTTCCAAGGATTCGCCCACAATTAGGCTTCAACACGCGTGGGTTTGCTTGACTTGCGAGATATTTGGTTTGGAATTTCAGTCCTCTGCTACGGTACGGTTTACAGAAGATACAAATATTGAATGGGTAATGCATGATAATAATAAAAAAGCAATATCGTTGATTTACAATCAAAATTCACTTAAATAACAAATATCTGCTTGAGATAAAGCTCATAATATATCTGAGTTCTGTGTCAATACTGACATCCGAGGTAGCTTAAAAAAGTAGTGATAGTTTGTATAGTGAGTGTTTAAGTCTTGGTTGTCAACTGACGATATGCGGATTTCATTAACGTTATCAGTTCTTGCACAAGCTTTTCCCAGGCTTTACTATACCCGAATTTATAAAACTACCCTTTTCTACTTCATCGGTACAGGTTGGCCTCGCATTAAGTGATGCACATGATATATTTGCTCAGGGTGACTCGACAGATATCTAGTCAATTAATCATACGTTTTCCTATTTCAATTACGCAAATATAATTAAATCGTCAACACGCTTAGGGATTAGAAGCTTCTGATTAACCTTCTAGTGATTTCCTCACGACCTTTGCCTTTTGAACTCACGTGCCTATTTATCAAAAATTTAATATTGACATGAAATATTACACTTGTTACTTAGGAAACCTTATACCACCCCTCGAAGTATCTTATGACCTATGGCATTCGATACTAAAATTAATATACGCCAAAACCCTCGGTGAAAGGACACAGGACAGTGACCTGCGTTGATGGATTGGCACCCTTCCAAACCCCTTTGTTGTTCGCCCTTTTCGATTGATTACCGACATTTCAGACCCTCTAGGTGAGAAGTATTAATACTCGTACTTGGTGATACTGGTACAACAAGTATTTGCTTAATATCATGGGCAAACATTACAAAAACCTTATGTCATAGTTAGGTTATTATTATTAGGGCCATGCGTACTAGGCGGCAGTATAGAATACAACCATATTTATTTCAATAAAATATTTTTATTAGAACCTAATTGGACAGTCAGATTAAATACGAGTAAGGTAGGACGTTTATTTCTACTACGCTACGGTTGCCATTAATGTTTAATGTAGGCACCTACACGAATACATTAATAAATATCTTGTGACATCTAACAAAAATATATGAACGTTTCGTAGGAAGGTCTTTTTGAAAATTTTTTAATATTATCTAAACTAGGTATATCGCTGTACTAGTAAACGTGGTAAAACAAAAGAAATGCAAATGTTTGGCTGATATAATATTCATAAAATCTTTTATAATTTCCTTTATGTTGAAATCTTGAAGACGATTAAAAATTAAGTCCCATTTACTTAGTAGACTTTACGCCACCCACGGGAAGATTCAGGGTAGGTTTACTTCTCAAAAATTTTGACATATATAATTTGGCGATCCAATCATATAGCAAACACCCACCTTAGGTTTCGCCAATAAGCCGTAGTACATAAATGGTGACTGAATGTGTGCCAGTGCCTGAGTAACAAGTTTTTATACCAAGTGCTTATACCTACAGGGATTATACTAGGTATAAATACCAGTTAACGTAGATTCTGCCCACGTCTTTCAGTTGTATGGCGTCTTTAAGAAGCCAGTGAATAGTTGAGGGTAAGTTTAAGGGGTGCGGTTTACGCTGTAATTAGCTATACGGGTTTACTCCATTTACCTCCTAAATAAGTAAGTTGTACCTAAACCTTCCAGCTGACACTCGTTTCAGTTTTCTAAGGCTACGTTTATAATATGGTTTAAATGCTTTACAAGTAAAGTTTGTTGTCTTTTGTTCTTCTTTCACTGTCTACTTGTTTTATTTCATTATACTAAATCTGTTAGTCTGTCACGAAAAGATCATTATTGTACTCTATTCCATTCTATTCTATTCTAAGTAAAGGGTTATACGTAGGCCATGCCGAATTGAAAGTTTTATTATGTCAAAGAATTACAAAATTATTTCAGTTTGGTATATCACTCGGATTGTACCAATGTGTTATCTTTGAGTCAGGATTTTATACTTAAGTATTCTAATTATCGGTTCGTACAGATTTAATAGATTTATATATTGTATGAGTTAGGTTACAAATCTTTCCTGTGAACATTTGAAAGCTCTAGAACCCTAATTTTCTTGTTAAGGTGGATTTAGACCAAACGAACGAATGGGTCAAACGCAAACCGATGTTCGGAGTCTTTCCGGTGAACAATCTAAAAGTTAAGGCCTATAAAGCTTGATTTTCATATGAAAGCCTAATCTTCATTAAGACATCCTCCTTTTCCAATGCTTTGTATGATAAAAATCATTACTACCTGTCCACAGGCTGTTAACTATCGACCACAGGAAAGAAAAAGTGCGTGTTCAGCTGAACTGTAGAGCCCCTCTTTCCTGTGGCCAATGGTAAGCAACTGGTAGGAGTGTAGTCAAGATTTTTATCATACAATTCAATAGGAAAAGAGTGCCTTTAAATGACAATAAGGGCTTAATAAGAAAATTAACTCTCATAGCCCTTAACTTTTAAAATGTCCACCGGAAAGACTCGTAACATGATTTTAAGTTTGACCCGAATGCTCATTCTATCCCCCACTTTACGAAATCAACGAATTTCGACGAATCACGTTTAGTATACCAAACGAACGAATTTCGTAGAGTGGAGGATGGAATGAGTATTCGGTCAATTGATCTAAATCCTCCTTTAGATGAATACAAGGCGATAGGTCTGGTTCTTAAGAAATAAGCGGGAAAAATGTAATTTGTATGTCCCATAACCGTTAACTGTCGCATTGTTCACAGGAAAGACGCCCGTTTTCGCGAACGCTGTATCACCCAATTATACGATACTTCTTTTTAACTCTACCTATAATAACAGTTCGCCGTGTTGTGACAGCAGTAAGAATACATTTGTCACCACCCCAACTCCTCCTGCGGGTGTCGTAAGAGTTGACTAAGGGATTGAAGTGTCACTGACCATTATTTGATAAAAGATTGATGATGGGCAGCAGTGTCATCATAGTGGACACATTACCGCGATCGCCAATCCGCTTGCCCAGCGTGGCGATTATGGGCATTTACATCCTAAAGCGTATAGCATAGTTAATAGGAGAAGCCTACGTCCTGCAGTGGACTATCATAGGCTGATGCATGCATAATAACAGTAAATTCTTAATGGGAATTCAATAGGGACGTACTTGCTTATTTTTCAACAAAAATCCATTGGTCATTACACATAATTTGATCCCCAAAAGCTGACAGTAGCGGTTGGTTATTTTTTTATTTTATTACTGCACCTGTCTATTTATAGCCCTTCTAGCCGAAATGGCGTTATAATGTATTTAAATGTATGCCCGAAATGTAGTGGCTGGAGGCAGTGCCAGTGTTAGCGGTAGCAGTAGCGGGAATGCTAGTGTCGTTAAATAAATTTTCGGAACCATAGACTTGTACCTAGTATACAGAGTGATATTTTATTCACCGTTCAAACTTTGGGGGTTAGTTCTGATTCTGATTGATATTTTTTTACTATGGAACCGACATCCGATTCGAAAAAAAATCTAATGGGCCATACAAACGCTGAGACATTAGTAGGAACACCTGATAGTTTTTTCTCGAATCGGAATGTCGTTCCCTTAGTAAGAGTTCATCAAGTCACACCTCAGAATAACCCTCTAAAATTTGGCTGGTGCCAAATAAATAGTTTTATAAATTAAATATTTTTTTGAGTAGAAAGGCATTCGTTGCACATTTCACCATTCACAACTCAAATAAAATTTCTTGCTTATGCCTTAGGAATATGCTATGCAAATATTTCCCTTTCCTCATAGGCACCTTGTCAGTCTGAGCTGCCCCCATAGTCCGTTTATTTACCTTAGCTACGCCCGCCGATACTCGACCCACGCCTTAGGAACACCGTGACGTGTGAAGCATCAGCCCCGTCATAAAGCGTGCTTGCACCTGCTCACATTTCAACTGACACAAAAACCTTACCTTATTTACATGTATCCGAACTTATTGTTGAAAAGTAATTTATTTAACGCGTTTCTCGCTTGTCAGGTTGCTAGTATTCTTTTGAATTTTAGGTAGGTTAGAGAATTCTTTTATTTTATGTTATAAGCTGGAATGCCTTTGTTTGGAAGCAGGCTTCTGTGTGATTCAATTAGTTCACATTCTTAAAGGTTACCTATTTGCTTACGTCTAATGCTGAGCATATAATATATTTAATGTAAAGGTTCGTTAATTCATATTCGTGAGATACCTATTCACTTTTATATATTACTTAGGTACCTAAGTTTTCATTTGGTACATTTCTACAGCCATGACAAAAAGTATTCGCGACTCGGTATTTTTGTAATTAAAGTTACCTCTAATGTTGAGAATAATAAAAAGTTTAAGCGTACAATTTAGTTCACAGGTTATCGTGAGACATTCACTTTCATTAATATACAGGATGTTTTTTTCTGTGTTACATTTAAGGGAAGCTTATTTAGGTCAAATATATTTAGGTACCTACATACTTAATTAATTTCCCTAAGACACTAGTGTATTAACTCGTACTCTTATCAAGTCTTTAAAAAAATATGTTTGATGACTGAATAACTGTATTGCAAGCTTCATTTTTCTGGGGGGGGGAACTGAAATTATTAATAAATAAGGGGTGTAACAAAAAGTAAAACCATATAAATTAAAATGTTACTGTAGATGTTGCCGGGTAGTTATGTTTGGAATAACTGCTCCGTCTTGAAAGCCAAATAATTGTTTTTCACTTCTCATGCTCTTAAAATGTTATTTTAGTCCCTGCATATCGGGACTAAAACTCTTTATTAATCTCTAGGGACTAAAGTAAAATTTTTTTAATTGACGTTGGAAACCCGTAAACAGCCACACTCACGGTGTTCAAGAATAAAGGATAGTCGCCATTTTCAGTGCTTGTGTATGGACCACTTTTGTGCATGCCGTGGATACAACCTCTAAACTTTTTTTTAATTGACTTTGGAAACCCCTAAACAGCCATTTCTAGTGTTTATGATTTTTGAACGAACGGTTATTGACATTGAAAATAACCTCAAAATGTCAATCGTGAAAAAATATTAAGGAGAATCGATTTATTTTCTTGATATACATGTATATTTAATACTTGTTTAATATATGATTAAGATTGAATCCAATTTATTACTTATTTTTTAATAACCAATTAGCTTCAAAATAGTTATGTAGTTAGCTCCAATTCGTTGGCTAAATATGCAAGTATTTAAAGCGTCATATTTCGAAAAAGGAATACAGATAAAAACTTAAACGCGGAACGAATTTGATTGCTTATTTTTTGTGTTTTTGTCCATAAGTAATATTGTTCAAATCGTAGTTATATAATTTACGATGTCACGTCATGCGATGAAGAAGTATTAACGCCTTACTCCAGAATTAAGAAGAATGCAAAAGAGGTGGTGCAAAATCTTTTGCCGCCGAAATCTAGTGTAATATATTCAAAAGCGTATCAAACTTTTATGGATTGGAAAACTGGAAAGCAAATTAGGTAGGTACCAACATCATTTATGGAAGGCGTATTTCTGACATATTTTGATGAAAAATCTAAGAAGCTTAAAACCATACTCCAACTAAACCATACCTATAACTTGAAAAAGTTTGCGAATTTATAGTAAAGTGGCCATGTTCCGAAGAAATCGGAAGTTTTGACATCGCAGAACATATAATTTTTTTGTTTCTTATTTTGTTCTTTCTGTTAATTAATACTGAGATTATGTAGAACGTAGCTTTTTTCCTCGCATTCTAAGTGAAAAGTAGAGTGTTTAATTCGGGACTAAACAGCCATAATGACACTCGAACTACATCCACCCTCGCTACGCTCGGGTGGATAAATATCTCGTGTCATAATGGCCTGTTTTAGTCCCTCGTTGAACAATCTACTATTATGGATCGGAATTTGTGCCGCGTGCTGCGTATGCACTTACTCGTGGCACGAATTATAGAAATAATGACTTTAGCCCTTAGCCATCCCATTACAGTACCTTATTGTATCCTGATGTTACTTACTTAATTTTATATTTGCCGTCAGTCACCTGATATTCACTTTTATGTTAATCTGAAGGTTCTCTCGGATTTACCATTACCATTTAATTTATGAAAAATAAAAATAAAAAATCTCGAATTTGACAAAGTGACCTGTGTAATTTAAATCACGGACACCCTGTATTATGTACCTAGAAGTTTTCATGTGGCATATTTCGACAGTCAAGACAAAAAGTATTTTTACATGAAAGTTAAAGTTAATTAGGCAATTACTTATGTATTTTACAGATAATGTCTTTCATAAACCATAGCTAACCTAGTTGCTATTAATATCTTTAATAAGATTTTTACGAACCGTTCTTCTTTATATTTTTCTTAGGTTGGTGTACTTTTCCAACTGTCAAACAATACCTAGTTTATTTATAACTCCCAATTACTAAAGGAAAATAATTATATTATGGTACCCATAGTGAATACTTCTTACTATCATATGGGTGTACAGTACGTGGGTAGTATGCAAGTAACATATTTATTTGCGCTATCACAGCTGATAATTTAAGAATATGTTATATCTTCAGCAATATTTAGGGTAGTTTTATATTATTATTCGCACATACTTTTCCAGTCTTTTTAAACAATAATGCAGCATTAAGAAATTTGGCCCTATAGGAATTTCCATGAGACAATAAAACGAAGCAGTTGCACAGTTAAACATAATTTATTTCATATTATTTTAAGTATCACAGATCCATTTATTTTAATAGTCATCACTTTAACAAAAATATAATAATATAGTCTACTTGTGGCATGTATCCCATTTACAAAACCATGGTTATTTCGCTACAATATGATCGCGATACAAGTATGTACAATCTATTACTTATATACAGAGAGGGATGTTTTAAGATTTTTCATTCTAAAGTAGACCAAAAGCTAATAGCGCTTAGTTCATTTTACAATGACGAATGACTTCATCAGCCTTAAGATTCGATAAGTATAAAGTACAGTGAGATACAATTTTAAGTAGTAAATGCAATCTGATTAAGTCTTTGTAGTATTAAAAAAGACGCTAAGCTATGTTTATTTAACAACAGTAAGCTCTGATAAGTTGCATTAAGTTTAAAACTGCCAAAGTGCTGTGGCATCAGAGATTTGGCACAATTTGAATACTTAAGCGTCAAAAACAAAAAGCAAAGTAAACAAATCTAGGCCATAAATTTAATTTCCAATACGATAAACACCAAACACTTAAGAGTACAAAATAACAAATGCCAATCTGGGGTTGGCAGTGTTTCTTTAAAAGATTTCGTAGGCACTATTATTGCTACTATATTAATATAATTTATTCTCCTCGCCTATCTTACAGCGTAATAATGTTCTATACAAAATATACTACCACGATTTACAAACTTAGGCCGAAGCCGAGACTATTTCCACTAACATAACATTTAAACTACTCAGTAAATTACCAACAAGTCATCCATATAAATCCTTTTGTTCATTCTAATGTACAACAGACTCGGTATCCATACCTTCTAAACGAGCTTTAGCACAAAAACTACAAATACACCATTCATAATCAGCACTGCTTCTGAATTAAGTTCTTAAAGCGTCTTTGTCACTTAAGTTTACTCATAGCTATCGACCTTCCTTTAATGAATTCATAACCAGGAGGGTCTCCCTTGTAGCAAGTCGGCGGCGTCATGTCGTTCCATCTGTCGTAGGGCTGCGGCGAGGGCAGCGGTCGCTCCGGGACCTCTCTCACGACACTCCCATAGTTCCAAAATAGTTTCCGTCGGAGAATTCTTCGTGGCGAACCAAGTCGTGTAGCGATCTACCCCAAGCTTCGCGGCCAAAGCGCGCCAGTCATTGCCACGAGCGTTCGGAGGATCTAGTATAGCACATAGCTGTCGCTTCACCCTCGCGCTCAATTTAAACGGGCCTTCGCCAGAGCATTCGTTTACTCCCGCTTCGCTTACTGTGACGTTTCTTTTCGCGTCACCGTCCTCGCTTCGACACATACGTGCTTCTAAAAGATTTTCAGTTATGTTGAAACTGCGCTGCGATTCAGCGCGAGGCGAACGACCGCGCGGCGACCGACTTCTCATGTCGTCGAGAGATATTCGGAATGTCTGTTTATAAGATGGGTTAGTCCTTTGACAAGCAGAAATGCTGAAGTCTATAGAATCGCAGTCATGAGTTCTTTCTAGTACGAAACTGCAATGAAGCGCATTGTAGTTAGAGCTCCAAATGTGGTTGAATGGTATTTCCTGATACCCTATACCGGGCTTAGCTTTCCACCCAGGACTTACGTGTTCTAGATTTAAACAAAGGTTAGAGCCTCCATCTTGGAATAGAAGCGTCTTAGTTCTCTCAAGTAGTACACCTCCTAACTTCTTCTCCTGCTCTTGGCAATAGTACGGCGCACACGGAGTATCTTCAAACACGTATAACCTTATACTATACTCTGAACAACTTTCATTAGGCGCTGAAGGAGCGTAAACAGCTAACTGTAAAGCTTTGACTGCCTTGCCATTAAAACTTTCTCCAACTAATACGAAAGTTGACAGCATATCTGTCACTAAATATATCTTTTCGTTGTCGAGTTGTGTGAACACCGGGGTGTTGATAGTTTCTTGGCCGAGACCGACAACTTTCTTCCATTGTGGTTGAGCGTTGTCTGTTTTATTGTTATGGTCTATGGCGTAGAGGGCGAGGTTCCAGAAGCCATGCTTGAGGCTAGCGCAGTGCGGAATCTGAAGGACGACCGGCTTGTTTAATTGCAGTCGCGGAGGTCCGCACTTAACTACTGGACTCAGTTGCGTGATACCTGCGGGGCAGAATTAACTGTGAGACTACGAATGGGATAGACACTAGCAATAATTATAGTATTTCCTACGCCTCCCGTTCTAATGTTGGGTTTTAGAACGAGATAGTAAACTTTAATGTGCCGTCTTCAGTATAAGGGCGTTGTTTAAATTATGCTTTAGGCACTGAAGCCATCTTTAGAATTTTATTGTAATTGTTGTTTATAACAAGGTGTAAAATGAAAAGCGTAAGAAAATAGGAATAGAAACTGTTAATTATTTGAACCATTAAATGCCTGAATTAAAAAAAATCATTACAATCATATTTTCATTTGATTATGGTATCATTAATGATATGTACTAACTACTGGCAAAACTTAGTTTCTTATGAAATAAACCTTTTGCATGTATCTACAGAAGTTCACAGAAAGCAGTTACTTACCTTTACCAAGTCTCGGCCTGTATCTATCGTCCCTCACGACAGCCACATACATCTGCTCCCTCCGTCCCCTACTCAGGGCATTTTCAGGCACCGACAGTGCCACTCCCGCCGCCGGTAAAGCCAATCTCGAGCCAGAACTCGACACAGACAGCGATTGGGAGGTAGGCGAGTTCGACACGAGTTCCGCTAGTTGCAACGTTACAGATTCGTTCGCTGCATCGTACATGGAGCCGGCTAGAAAGAAATTTGAATATAAGACAGGAATTTTAGAGAGTGCTTTTTGGTTTGCGATGGATGCTGTTATGATGAAAACTCTATAGAATTTCGTAGTAGAAAGGGCAGTTATGCCAGACAGGAATTTCAATTATTTTATAACATTAGCTATTACTCTTTGCTTGAATAATAATTATGAGGCAAACACATACAACGAGCTAGCTACTTGGTTTCTTAGAAACATTAAGAGGCAATTATGTTTTTTTTATAAACAATTTTTTTCTCATAATTCAAAATTACTGATGTAGGTACATATATAATGTTAGCTTAAGATACTCACAACTAGTGAAACAGCTGGAGACTGAATGTTCGGATTCACTGTAGGGTTTGCTATCGTAATCTTCACTTTGGCCTTTGGAAGACGCACACGGAGTTATCTGATGATCGACTGGGGAAGCGTAACTGTAGAAATTTTGCTTGGTTAGAATTTGAAAACTTAATTACAATCTATATATTATAAATTATCCAGCTACCTTGTTAAGTTTTTAAGTAGTGAAATGTGCAAAATGTAAAAAACCTCAACATCGTGTGATAATTAAGAATAACACATTAATTAATTTAAAACATTACGTTAAAAGCTTTGGCACGTTTACAAACCATTAATACAATCATTTTAAAGAGAGTTTGCCATAAATTTCGCATAATGACTGTGACATTGGAAAACTTTTAAGAAACATGCCGCAGTGAAAAATTTGTACCAATTTATGTCATCAAATTGTATTTTGAAAAACAGAATCTTCATTGATATTTCTATCTTTTTATACATGTAGGTATAGATATGTTACTTTTTTAAATTTTTATCTGTCAATGGAAGAGCCTTGTATGGATTTCGTACGTAATTAGAGCCTGAGTGACAGTGAGAGTCCTGTAGGAATAATATCCTATAAGATAATAAAAGAGTTGAAAATAAAGTGTAAGGCCGAAATGACGAAAGGCGAGCGGCCGAGCAGTCACTCAAGCTTTACAGTATGGTGTATTTTCCGTATTGGAAGTATTTTAATTACCTGTTAGTAAGATGTGGCACGTCATAATGATGTTCAGCTCTTGTGTCGGTCTGTGGGTGCTCGTATCTGGGCGGTCGGTGCTGCATCAAATCGGGAGCCAGGGATAGGGACTGTTTTTCTACCGTTGGGTACATTTCTGGTTGGAAATCTGTTCAGGCAAGAAAATCACTCGTTACTGATTGAAGTTTTTTTAAGTCCTCAAACTAAAATAAAATCTTTCATACGTATAAACTCGTTCTTGTAGGAATATGGTTTTTGTAAATAGTTGTTTGACTTTACTAAACATATTTTTTATGCGTCACTTCTACTACTTCTCACCATTATATAGTGCATTAAACATTAAAGTTCCATCATCGCCCGAGGTAAATATTTATAGGCATTCAATATTCCACGCATGTTTTTTTGCTTACGAATCCGATACCAATGATAAAGTATGCTATTCATGAGTGCGTAAACCCGGTCGTTTATTTATGATATTTTAAAAATAGAAAACTGGAAAAAAGTAAGCTTATTTTTAAATTGATTAATTAAGCAATGAGGTTCTAGTCAATAATGATATTCGGTATTAATGTAACGTGTTTTTGTTTACTTCAGAACCTCACTAATGATATATTAAAATTGTTTAAAGCTGTACATTTACACACCTTTGCTGGATCAACACATAATCAAATACGTAAGAGATGGCTGGTTTAATACCAGTTGACAAGCAGGTTACATTTACTGCATATTATAAGTGCCTATTCGAAAACGTATTGAAATCTAAAACACGATAGCAATACGATAGTCGTGAAGTATTTAATAATCGTAATTTATGTAACTAACCCACAATGTATGTCATTAAATAGCCGTTCATAATTACCATACGAATGAGTCACGCCTCGTGGTTAACAAGTTCACATTTCAAGCCAGCTATTATCACAGTCTGTATATCTTACCTGTCCTAGTCATGGTGTACAGAGAATGGTCCCTCGTTTTCTTCTGCAGCAGTTTGTAGACCACAGCTGCGCCAGCCAGGAAAACCACGACAGCTACCGCAATGCCGATGTACAGAGGCACGTCGCTATGGGCCGCAACTGGGGACCAAACGGAAGATGAGAACGGAACGGACGGGTGCCAAGAATGCACGGAATGGACGTGTCAGGGGCTTTCTTTTATTTATTTTAGGTATAAACACCGCAATTTTTGTAAACGGTGCATGTTTTTGGAAGATTTAGCTCATAGACTAAACACGGCATGAATTATTGATAACTATTAATTTAACATCTTACATTTATTTCTCTATTATAGCAAAGTATAATTTATTCATCAATCAACAATTAAAATTAATTACAAATTAAACTAAAGTTTAAAAAATAAAGAATTTATTTCTCTTGGGTAATTTATTTTAAAAACAGTAGCCTTGAAACTAAAAAGGATGTTTAAGTTTACATTACAAATAGAATAATTTCAAAAAAGAAAAATTTAAAACGTCTCAAAACAATGTTCTAAGAAGAAATGCACCAAATAGCGCAGCAGTCTCTTAACGATTTAAACAACTCAATATTATTGTTGTTGCAACTCACTCAAAACATTAGCATTTATCTTATCCCAGCGTTTTGATTTACAGCTCATTTCACAACCACCACCATTTTCCTCGGCCATTTGAAGACGCTTTCAACATCCAAACAAAGCGTAATAAATTACAAAGTAAGTTTTAGCTTCCATTTTCAGTCTCGCAAACTTTTTTTAAGTGAGGAACCATGATGATAATATAAAGAGTAGAACATGTTATGAGGTTTTCTTCAAAACTATAAAATGAACCACAATAAACACCTGCTCTATCCTAGTTTAACAAATATAGAAATGCACGGGAAGTTTCCGAGTGTTAATATAAAATTTGACGATGTGGAAGGAAAGATAATTTTCGTGTTTGTAAATGTAAATTTGTTTTCAAGCGTCGGAATGGAACCGTACAAGTTTCTGGCAGCATGCCTTAATATTATTTATGTCATCGCGTCTCCAAGTTTACGATTGGGCTCGCGGCAGTTCGTTTTAACGAGTATTTTTTGTGTGATTTGCTGCCGTGAAAGGACCAGTCTTTTAAAATGAAGGGATGCTTTTTATGAAGTGTTTTTTGGACACGTGGGAGAGGGTGGCATAGGTTTATTTTTTAATAGACGCATCAAAGGCTTACTAACAAGATAACTTTATCATGTAACTTCACTGTTATAATATTTTCACTGGTTTACTATAAACGTTGTAAACTGGGGCAAATTACGCCTTCAAAATAAGATTAAATTAATTATTTTTGAAGATCCTCGATAAAAATAAATTTCAAACTTTCGCCCTATAGAATTATCTTCAACATTGCCGCGAAACTAGCTGCTTATTTAATAATGACTTATCTCCCCAGACGCAGCTTCACCAAATTGTATACTACGCAAAAGCGAAAAGGGACGATAATGGCTTGAACAACAAATACAAGGAAGCAAAAATAAAGCCATCGCTCGATAACTCGATAACGATCTCGAATGTTGCCAGAGTAATTAAAAACCAGGCGACGGTGTGTTCCACATAGTTGCTTTTTATAGGCAATTGCTAATTTTATGGCCACAGTTTTTCAGCTTGAGGCAATCTACCTGCAATGGGATTTACATAATACAATTTATTCATAAGCTCCATTGTAATAAAATAAATGTAGCTGATCTTTTTTAAGTACATATTAACTTCTCGATTAATATTTTGTTCCAATAATATTTCTAAATAGGTACCCACTAATGTATTTTGCGTTTATAGCATTAACGGTAATACACGTAGGTACTTGCGTGTAGAATGTTTTAAAAGGGATGAACTTTTAGACAACGTTTCCATCCTTTTGTTCACATTCTTGAACAGAAACATATCAAAACTGCGCAACTATTCAACTCAGTGCAGACAACTTCCAACAGACTGTAATTCAAAGCCTTTGAAAGGTACCACTTGACTGGTTACATAAAGAACAAACTAAGCGAAGTTGCAAAGGGGAACTTTTTGCACCTGGCTGTGTAGGGCGTTTGCAGTTCGTTATAATTTGAACAATTTTAAAATGCTATTTGATGTTGAAAAGGTGATAAGTTGATTATTTTGATGTGGAAGGGTGATAACATTGGAAAACAGGTAATTATGTTACGACAGCGTTGCGTTTCGCTTTTAAATTTACAAGGAATTATTATTATTGTTTTGGAGATACTCGTACCATAACATCAGTAAGGAAGTTCAAAACTAAACATGCATTTTGACAAAATGATTGTAAACAACAAATAAAACATGTTTACCTCTTAGGTATTATACGATATCAGAAAATGCAAAACATTGTTTAAACACTATTATTTGAATGAAATATCAAACTGGGTGTCTATTGTATCTAGTTCAAGCTTTTGCATTTATTCAACATTATTTATCATCAGACTGACCAGTTCACAATATTCAAATATTCATACATATTCCCATGTTTTTATATTTCACTCATCACGTCAGCCACCTCAAACCAAAACATCGTGTCACTACATCAACACGTCATGTTAGTTCATTATTTTTCCAGATGAATGAATACTCGCGACGAAAGTCAGATTCTTGTATCGATCATACCAAAACCAATATGTGAGTATGTAGCTATCATTACCGGAGGTGGGCCCCGTGAATGATTTGTTGTGATCTCGTCGAGAGAACGCAGCGGGCAAGCTCGACTTGCATCCTGACGCCCCTCCAAAAACACCATGCCGTTATCACCTTTAGTTCCAAAGACTTTAGGGCTGTCTTTGCATACACGCTTTCGTCAACGTATTTAATTCTGCAAGGCCTCCTGCCGCGTTATGGGTAAAGCGACAAGGGTTTGTAAATTTCGATTGGATTTTGTATCTGCAATCTCACTGCAGTTCCGAATGTACGGCTGGCACTGACAAATGTTTACACTGCGTACAAATTTCGACGTTAATCCGATAAGCGTTTGAACGAATCGTAAATTAATTCCGCAACGTTTTACGCGGTTTAGGGACTGATGGCCGCAATGAAGTAGCGAATGATTTATCACATTTCAAACTTCGTTTGGCATTAAACCGTATGGGACTTGGGAGTTGTTAATGTTTCGGATTGATCGATATCAGATTATGTGCCGAATGCCATGGCGTGTAAGGTTTAACTTTTATTCGACAAAACATTTATTTAAGAATTATGAAATATGCTTTTATAAGTCCATAACAGATTGTTTATCTGTAATTGCTTTGGTGTAAACTATCTATTATCAATATGTTTACGTTATATTCCTTTATTCACTCAGGAATATAAACGATACAAGAACAGCAAGTGTAATTTCTCGCCTTGTTTCAAAAGCTTTCATAAATTCAGCTCAATTAATCTTTCTTCTATTACAGCAAGTTATTACTGTAACCGAAGCTTAACTAAGTGTGCCCTAGATCCGGCCGAGCCATGTACGTCAATTATCTCCGTATCAGCAATGGATCTAAATTAGTAATAACTCTTATGTTATTTCCATTGTTCGAATTTATTATCGCTTTGCCCGGGACGAATGTTAATTGTTAAAGGCTTTTAGTTACATAAGATTAATGGTCAGTATTTTAACGGAACGTTTCTTGAATAATAGAAGATAAAGAAGTAACAGTTTCTTTTTGTACGTAATATTGACTGTAAAAGAGTATACTCAATTCAACCAGAATTTTAACTCATAAAATGTGTCGGTACGCACTTTTACAGCCAAAAGTGTCATATACGTTGTACAGTTGACATCAGATATAACGGAGTGGCCACGGTGTTCAAAACCTCACCTGCTCACCCTTGCCGCTCCGATATATCTGATGGCGACTGTATCTATTGTGTATTAGACCACTTGGTATATGACATGAAGTCAAGTAAGAAAGAGAACAATATGATTTCTATGTATAACATGATACGTAGTCAAGAAGGTATGCAGGTGTATTAGCGTTTTTTATCTAGTTAGACTCATTGCAAGCATTCAGTACAAAAGCGAAAAGCGAAAGCATTCAGTGCAAACAAAAACTAACCCTATATCCTTAACAGACACTTCAACACTTCCCCAACGTAATTCGGTTCGCCTTGGCGCTGAATTAACACTCCAATGTTTAGGCAACAAAAGATGAAAAGCTGCTATAAAATTCAACCATTTCCCCTTTATACGCCAGCAATTAGGCTAATGAAGCGGCGGTACGAATGAATGGTCCTCGCGTTCCTCGCATTCAAGTCTCACCTTTCATGTGGGTAATTTACTGATGGTCCACATTCTATGCGAGGCTTGAATCAGGTCTAAGTAATGGTTTTGGGTTTGATGGTTTGAGGAATTTTCAGGCTGATAAGGAATACGTGCTTCGTTTTGTGATCGGGAAATCACGTTACTGCAATGAATGGTAGTCGAATGTTTACTTAAGCAGCTAACCAATTCTACTACTTAGCAGTGATTTTTGCAAGTTCGTCATGTTAACATAATGTATCGTTATCAATTTCTTTACTCATGTATTTATTGATATGAGCAGAAAGGTTGGACGTTTGTAGCTAATTTGCTGAACCAAATTCGATTTCATCAACCATCAGTTCGTGTTTATTTTACAGCTGACAAAGCTGATAGACATACTTACACCCGCACAAAATTTTACAAAACATCAGCCCTCGACGCAATTCCCTGAGCGATGATCCCAATAAATAATAATCAATCTAAAACAAGAGATAACCAAAGCCAATTTATAAGCAAATATGTCAGAGATTGCAGATTTATTTGGCGTGAAACCGAACGTGGTACGAGAAAGAAATTGTTGAGCAAACCAAACAACTGGCAAAGCTGCCTGGGGCTATTTATCAAATGCTCGATAAACAGACATAGGAAATTGAAATCGAGTCAACGGGGACCACGAAAATGATTTATTGCTATTATAAACAAAATAAGGATTGATCATTTTCCATTTGGGTATTGGATCGCGATTGCCCGGGGAGCTACAGCTTTCGCAATTATGGTAATGTCTTTAAATGTGGTTTAATCTGTTGCTCGATTATTGCTTGTCAGGGTACAAAATCAGAGTAATCATTTTTTAAGTTCAATTTAATTAAATATTTTATAGCTATTACACCGTGTTCATTCTCATTTTCTATTATTTTCTCTATTTGTTATGAAGTTTTTAACTTCTATTAAAACATGAGTTAGTGATTGATTTTAAGACGAGCACTTACATATTTCAAACCGAGGATACGATAAAGCAAGTAAACATTTCAGTAATAATCACTGTAAGTAGCACTCGCTGTAAGTTCAAAAAGCAATAACTGTGCCATTACGCTACAGAACAACCTTTTAAGACTCGAAATTGTAAATTGTAAGTCAACATTCCGTAAGACCATCATAAAATTTTAGTCCCTCGTCTATATTTAGCCGATATGATACGACCCAGATGGTCATGGCTACCCGATTTTAGTATCTCTCGAATCTTTTAACGCGTCCAAATTACTCTGGTCCGTTCTTCTCTTTATACCTGAGGCTAAGAGCATTAGATTACTAGGAGTGGATGAAGGGTGGGCAGGTCATCTTACACTGGTAGGTTACAGGTAGAACCGATAGCCTGTTATAAAGCGAGCAGTCCGTGTAACATTTCATAGTTATGATCTCGCGCGGAAAAGGAAGTATATTTTTAGTTGCATGGCATCTGGTTGTTGGAACTCTGGCGCATTTCATAGAAATGGTTTAATTAAGATGCCCCTTGTGGAATAGTTTCGTAATGTATTAGCGTCCGAAATCATAAAACTAGTCATTCTTAACAGCATGTGTCATTTTTTGTCATAATGCGCTGATAAAATATTTTGGCAGTTCTCCGCCATTATTTACAAATGTTTTTGTTTGTGTAACTGTGACACGAGAATGCCCAACGTTTTTCATTATTAAAGTGTTGGTATTTTTATATCATTTCGCGGTTGATGTATGTTTATTTCCTTCTTGATCATAAATTATTGAGTGCTCTATAATATTTCTGTCTTTTAAGATGTCACCTTTTAACGTAGTGAATTAAATTATTCCTTTTATTGCTTTCTTCCTTCGAATGTGACAGGTGTGTTGAATGTTTGCATAATTTATAATTTTTATGAGGAGTATATTTTATGATGTAGCACGAAGTAAAAACGTAATCAATATTTTATTCTTTGGGTACAGTATAACAGTCAGATTGGATTTTTTTTTAAAGATTTTTACTAAAAGTGAGACATTACGTTGGTGGTTCGTGGTTTGGGCTATTTAAGAAGCCGCATCGACCTGACTAAGTCTATTGTGGCAGCCCTTTACAGCTGATTACCGATTCCCGTTGAGCCCAAGAAATTCCAGATTTTTTGGGCAGTAATGTTAAATATCTTAAATGGGTGCAGTGCAGTACATGCCGACTTAGCCCACCTAAGTCGGCATGTCTATTTCTTTTGTGCATTAGTGGTCTGCAGGAGCAGAGAATATGGATAGCGGTTTCTTCAGATTCAGTCAAAATTCTGACCACTGCACAGAAACCTGGGCCGATCTTGGAAGTGTCTGCGCCCTTTCTGGTAAGTTCATCCGCCGTTTCGTTTCCGGTAATGTCGGAGTGTCCTGGTACTCATCTAAGAATGACCTTGTTGGCCAGGGCGTTTAGATTCTTTTTGGTATTCTGTACCAGTCTTAGTTTTAGCTCTAGGGCCTCTAGTCAGAGTGTCACACTTCATGTAGGCGTGTTGGTTTATTAGGTTTTGTCCAGGTTTGAGTTTTGGTTTGATTGATTTGATTGGTCTCACTATGAATCAATCCACTGCAATAAGAGACTGATATATTTCAATAAGTTACTGTAGGCTACGAAACACTCAAATAAACCAGATTATTTTCGGGGTTTCTTTTTTCCACATTCCTTTTCTGCTAGCCTCACACCAACAATGGAACACGGAAATCCAAGTCAGACTTTTACTTACTCTCATGCACTCCACAGTAGTCTCCCACGCAGTCTGCGTGCTGTGCGTGCGCGCCTGAACAAGGCGTGTCGCCGACGCATGCGCGGCGGCGGCTTTGCCGGCAGTCCGCGCCGCACACCGACCACTCAGACCAAGGGCCCCAGCGACCGGAAAGCGCTGTGAAACATACGACAATTAAAGATCTCGAACATAATAAGTATAATAACATTATACGCAACGGGACAGGGAGAGATTGCAGGCTTTTGAGATGTGGTGTTGGTGAAGGTTGGAAAAGATCAGCTGGACAGAGAAATAGACTAATGAAGAGGTACTGGGTATAGTCCAAGAAAGAAGATCATTATTAAAAGTGATCGAAAACAGAAGAAGAAATTTAAAGGTCATTTACTTCGTCACGATGACTTCATTAAAGTTTTAGTCGAAGGAAAGATAGAAGGAAAAAGAAAAAGAGGAAGACCACGGAGAGCCTACATGGAGCAATTGAAGGAAACTAAAGAAGTTGAAACGTATAGAGAGCTGAAGGAAAAGGCAAAGAATAGAATAGAATGGAAATTACTCCACCGACAAGAGCCAAGCTCTTAAATAAATGATGATGATGAACATTATATGACAAACACAAGCCGTCAAATTGATGGGCACGCATGCGGTGACGGTGTACGAGCGTGACAGCGCGTAGTTGTCTCATTCACGTACCAATACCATCATACATGCAGATGCGGCGCCAGTGTGACAACTAACATAGTATGTTAGTTGTCACACTGTATTACCTACTCTAAAAGGCAAAAAAAGTACTTAGGTAGAAAGTAGGTATTAGGTACCTACTCTAAAACGCAGAGGTAGTTATGTATCTACCTATGCTTGTTAAGCGTATAAGGGCCTTATCACTCGATTGATTTAAAAGCACTAAAATTTCTGTATCCGACCTCGTACGCAGCGAACTCGCAATATTCGCTTTCCTGTCACTCTCATAAAGTGCATCTCGCAAAACACTAGTGTTATATTATAATCCCTATAAGTGCTACAACAATTAAGTTAGTTAGTTAGCCATTAAAATATATCAATTATTCAATTTCTATATATAATTGCCACTCACCAATTGTCACGAACCCATCAGCTATAAACAATCGCCTACGTTTTACCATCCATACAGAAGAGAACATTAAGGCAAATATTGTAGATTTTATCTCAAAACAGTGAGGTTTACAAACGGTTGCAAGTCCAATATCCAATCTAATTCTTACGCTTAAAGAAATAAGATTCAAATTAAATTTGACTACAACACTCAGCAATTACCGCATCGTTTGCTGTTATTAATAGGATATCTAATAATTCAGAGCGTATACCCACGGCCAATCGACTCTATAAATTGAAATTAAAATACATCAGACCGCCGTAACTGCCCTTACGTACGAGTCGGGCATAAATCACTGGTTTTTTTTTTCAAAAGCAATAATAGCGCCGGTGCTTATACTGGGTTAGTGTTTGGTCTAAATGTTTTAGGGGTTAGCTTGAGCTTAGTCATTTGCCTGAAATTGGCTATTTTAGGGCAGATATTCATTGAAAATATTGACGTTTTTTGTCGAAGATACATATTTTATTATCATGTTATAGCGTAACTAGTGTATTGTAATAAGTAGTTGTAGGAAGTGTGTATAGGGATACATTTCAAATACTTACTTACTAATATATTTTCTTCATTAATAAAGTGTAAGTTTGTGACTGTAAAAATATAAAATACTTGTGATATAACTCAATGTTCATTAGCATCTCTGAAAAACATATTCTTTTGATAAATGGCGTTTTCGGGTAGAATGTCACAAACTAATGTTGCAATGATCTCATTTTATGCAGAATATGACATGTAAAATTCCCACTTAAAATACTTACATTTATTTACGCTCGCTCTGCCTGTATTTGAACTTCAATAAAACTACGTAATAAGCGTCTAAATGTCAGACCGGACGTATATGTCGAAAGTAATCACTAACCTCAAAAATAGCTCCCTAAAATACCTGGCATTATTTATACCACTAACCGCTAAGTCTCATGACTTCCTCCCGCCAATTATTCACTCCCTGCGTGTGTGGGTGGAACCATACGCATATTAAACTACAACAGTGTGTAACATTTCTTATTAATTAATGCGCACACACATAAATCAGTCGAGGTTCGTTAGAGGAACAACGCGAAGGACTTTCACATTTTGTAAAACGTATTTTTTACTTTAACAACTTTTTATGGCTCGAAGTAAGTTAATAAATTGTATGTAATTGCGTCCCACTGACGGGTCCATACGAATTTTAAGAACGCATTTTGTAGGAAGTCGTTTTAGAGACGTTTCACGAGATAAAACGGGTAAATTATGTAATATCGCTTCATATGCTTTCAGAGAGGAAATTTAAAACAATGTGGCAGATGTGTGAGGATAAAAACGTATGAAAAATTGTAATGGTACCTTAATATCTGCAAATCGCATCTGGGCTGCCTCATATATGAGAGTATGTTACAAATTTGCTTGTATGTAATCCAGTATATTCTCTTTTAGGAAGCCCGTATTTGCATATCTCTCACAAATGTTTTTGATATTACTTGCAGGTGACAATAATACTGATATCAAGTTTCTTTTCAACGTTCTCAAACGTGTTATATTATACCTTAACATAAAAAGTTATATATGGGGTGGTCACAATTGTCAATGGAATAGGCACTAAGTAACTTGAGCAACATTATAAACTTACACGTTTGTTTAATTTTAGTTACTAGTACTCGCATTATGAATACAGTAAGTAAGTAGATTAAATTATCTCTCTAAAATATGACTTAAAACGCAGCATGAAAACTTGGAAACGTTTCCGTAGTAAGAACAGAGCTCTGTTCCATATGAGTAAATAACATTCCACACTAAAATTCCAGCTCATCATAATTATTCAACTCTTTGAAGTGAAGTGCATTAATAAAATGGTTAGACTGAAACAGATACAGTGGCCGCCAAAGACGAACAGACATGTGTAACCAATTAACTGAACAATAATCCTGAGTTAGAGTTTAACATCTCTTGATTGGATTTTATTGTCTACCCGGTTGGTCTATTTTATTAGTTCGTAACACAAGGTTGAGTTTATTTATAAACAACAGGATCAGTATCGCTAACTCCTTCCTTGAAAGTACTAGTACACCGATAGGTTCGATCTCGTACCGATCAATTATTTAGAAATGTTGGTGATACAATAGTATCTTTATTAAATAAATGTAAAAGACTAGCCAAAACCTCCAATATGCATCCTTCGAAATAAAAAAAAATTAGGTAGTAAAGCTGGCTTATAAAACATTTATGTATTGTAAATCAACTTGACAAGTCACTTATTAATGTATAAAGCGAATCAAGCAGAGGGTTCATTCATTTAATTGAGACCACACAATTTGTGTTCGATATTTCCGTTACATGTTTAATCATACTCAATAATAAAAGCATGAATAATCAAACAAGCTAACTATGACTCACATGACTCACATCACAAGACGGTATAATGCCAACATCCTCAAAACATCATGTCAATCTACGCTACCGCATGCGACTTGTCAGAAACGCGGTAAAATTCGTCGCCCTCATAACTGCTATAGAGTACTTAGCCTTTGATGTGACCGGACTACCAGACCGAGTACTCGACTTTATGTGTTGTAGGCATAAAAGGTTTTTTTAGTTCAGATCCAAGATATGACTAAAATGGTCGTTATGATTCGTAATGAAAGGATTTAGGCACGCGCCTTTTGTTTTATTGTTTGATGAGTCTTTGTTTAACTGGTGCTTTAATTTAAACGAGCTATGAAAGAGAGTTTAAACTGTCAGAAATAATGTCACGAAATGACGTCTACTCTAAATTGTACGGCTCGACTTGTTACTTACCGATCAATAATTGCTGTGAATTATCATACGCTTGTAGATCCATGTATCCATCTGCATTGGCAGCATTAAAGTATAAATTACAATTAGAAATTATATCAAAATTTGATGTAATAAATTTAGTTAGGTAAAGTGAGATTTGAGTTTAATTTACCTTGAGCTTGAGCTTACCGGAGACTGACGTAAGCCTGCATTAATTAAATTTACGGTAATTGTGGAAGCTCAAGCCGAATTGAAACCAACTTTGACAATAACTTAATTTATAAGTTGGCTGTCCAATTCATGGTTTGCATTGATTAAACATATCTGGCTTATGCAGAAAGATAAAAACGTAATTTTATGTCCTATATAAATATTATTATGTGCATTATCATCGTATTTTCACGGAAATGTCCGAAGTCATAGTCACTATGGGCTTCAGTATTCATTACGCTGAAGATAATCGAGACAGTAACATAAATTCGGACGTTTCTGCTATGCACAAAAGATTTTGCTAACGATGTTCATAAATCTAATAATCGATTGCAAAAAATGTACACAGTTAACAGCTTAGTCATAACAAAATTCAAAAGATAGTTCGAAAATCATTCATACAAACTAAATGGTAATTTCACACAAAACAATTGTTTCCATTAAAGCCTTTAACTATGTTACCCTTGTCGCTCGAATAAATAGTTATTAATGAAATTATCGAACCTTTTATGAGGATTTCTTTACATGCCATAGATAAATAGAATCAACCGCTGCAAATGAAAATTGTCATTGCTGTGGCTGTGTCATTGTCATGACAATCTTCAACTACTCACCGCTCTGGCACGGAATACAATCCGGGGTCCTCTGCACCGCCTGTCCCTGGCACGGCGCACCGCCATTCAGGGGGTGTGGTTCAGTGCAACTGCGCGTGCGACGCTGGCCGCCGGCGGCGCGCCCGTTGCAGCGGCATTGGCTCCACGAGCCCCAGGGACTCCAGCCACCGTTCACTGTGGGAAGGCTTTGGTTAGATTTCTAGATGTTTTCAGGTAGCGGTATAGATCATGGATCAATGTACAGGGCATAAATAATATAACGTTAAAACGCGTCTTGGCGAAACATCTTTTAACTATTTTTACTACAAAAATCGCATTTTTTATAGTGAATCTGTTCTCAAGGTAAAAGGTTTGGTATCTATTTTCATCTCCATATACGAATATGAATGTATTAGGTAAATGTCTTTCCTTTCTCACCTAACCAAACAAAAACACGAGCCCTGTTAACTGAAATACGTATATCAAATATTTTTTAAAAATTGCGGTCCCTTGGAGTTTTAAATATACAAAACCACTATGATAGAAATAAAGCCAAGTTCATAAATATGTTCATTAGCTAAAATGTTTTTATGATTCATCATCGCTGTTTATTAGGGCTTTGGATAGACGTGTGAAGTGATGGATGGAAGATAAGCATACCATATGTGATGCTCTTGTAGAAGTAAAAATGACGCGAATTTTGATCAAGCAGTTTAGGTTTGCTATAAATTATTCAAATTCCAGAAGCTAGGAGAATTGAAAAACTGTATCAGAGCTATTATTTGAAAAACTTTCCGTAACCCAAAATAACAGTTAAACAAATTTGAATACCAAATTGACTAAGCGATTATATTTTTCTATTCAAGATAGTAATTTAATACTCGGCGAAATATATCGTAACAATGGACTCGTTTTTTGCTCCACAACCATTAATCAGTCGGAAGCTATTTCTGTCTTATCTCCATTAATACGAAGCGAAACCTTTTAATGGACGATTTCCCTACAAAAAATCAAAACCGTTTCTAATACGAAAAACTAGGTATTCTCAGGTATCTCTTTCCGCAAATCGGTTGCATGCTGTTTGGGGCACGCGAGTTTGCGTGTCGCTGCTGCTAACTAACCGCGACAGCCTTCCTAGAACCTCATTTTGAGAATAGGCGATGTTGACCAGCAGTACCACGTCTGTTCCCTAATTGGGAGGGTTATTATTGTTTGCGAGATTATGTCTAGCGTACATGCAAACAATTAACATTCTTTAGTGATCTCTAGTTAGTCAATGATAAAAATAAGTCAGATCAAACAGCCTACAGCCAGCGATTATTGTTATTAATTAAATGCATGATCAAAACTGTCTGATTCAGTTGCCAAGATGAGGAACTAGGTAGTCTACTACCTACAAACTTAAACTTATTTTGGTTGATTTATGAATTGTTCAAAAGATTAGTTTTGTAAATAGCCTACATTCCATCTCGGGTCGTAATTCCAAATATTTAGATCTACCAGCATATATCTATTATATTTACTCCATCGTAACGATTTTATATCTGGATTCCAAAAAAAGACCGACTTCTTAATTAACTATATTTTTGTGTTTACGATATAAAATATGTTTAAAAAATTAACTGTTATAGGTTCAACTGAAGGCAAAATATTCCCAAGTTTTTGCTCATTGCTCTTAATTTATACGTCGCTCTTTGTGACTCCCACTAAGTGTTTCACGCCATTATTCTTGAAGCGACTAATGCATCACTAAACTCACTATAATGAAGCGTCATTACGCTCATCGTTTAACGGAACTCGCCATATGTTGCCTAAATTGTTCCGAATACAAGCTTCACGACAACCCTTTTTTGTAAAGTTGCTTGGACAAGAAAGTTAAATTATGAATTCGAGTTTGGATTGGAAGGAATACTATTTTTAAATCTTTATTTCATAGAAGATTCAGGTTTTAGTAACAGGTCAAATATTTATAACAGTGGTGCATAGTGTGAGGTAAGATTCGATATGATAAAATACTTATAATAATTGGCTATTACCAACTCACAGTAAGTATATTGGTAATTTGGTATGACCTATTTAGTACGAGGAGGAGCTTTTTGTAGAATGAAGCTATATAATATTTATAACGTAATGAACTCCTGCTGGTATAATATGGGTTAGTTCCCCTTACTTTTAATGGCATATCAGTAAAATTCCCTAATTTGCTTTGGTTAGCATTTTATCGAAACAGCTTTCATCCAAATTGTTTCAGACCACCCGTGGTTAAACATTCTGGCGTTGGATTCCCAATAAAAATTGATTGCCCTTAGAGAATTCGGCTCCGTTATTAACTTATTAAAGTACTGTTAATATTAATTTGCTGTCTACAACTTTAAATTAAGTTAGAAAAAGCTGGTAATGATAGGTTGTTTTGAGTTATGAACATGGGGATTGAAATTAGTGGGGATAGCCGCTTTCCGTACTATTCCGACGCTACTGCACAGTGACTTTATGGTTTAGTTTGATTTTATATTGACACATCACTTTCATTCCTGACTGTTCCTAAACAATGAGATGTAACAAAAAACATAGGGGAAAATAGAGCCTTCTGAAGGCTCTTCGTCATGACGAATGATAAATAATTTGTTGTGTATTTTTTGTTAAAGGAGTTTGTTAAAGATAATAGAAAATAGAAGAGGGAAAATGTTTGGCCACCTTATACGACATGACGCTTTAATAAAAAACATAATAGAAGGAAGGATTGAAGGAAAGCGAGGAAGAGGGAGACCTAGAAGAAGTTACATGAAACAAATAAAAGAGAAAGTAGACGTTGTGTCGTACAAGGAAGTCAAGGAGGCGGCTTTAGACAGAGTTAGATGGAGACAGCTACATTCATCAGTTACGCCGACAAGAGTTTGACTCTTAAATTTATGATGATGATTTTTTGTGACTACAATTGATACGCGTATAATATATAATAAGTTTTTATTGGTCTCTATTGTGTACTTATAACGTGTAACAAAAAATATACAAGCTTTAATAAAAGCGACAACGATTTTCAACATGTTAATAAAGTAACGGTACAGAATTAGAAATTTCCCCGCGTCATTAAAGTTTTAAAGTTATCACTTGAGCACAAAGACGCATCTTCAGAGGAATGCTATCTTGGAGATATAAGATAATTCTTACAATGGCGTGACACCGCTAACAGACACGCATGGCCACTATTAAATAATGGTGTGAAGTAAGTATTGTTCGGCACGCCCACCAATAAAATGAGAATTAACAACCAAATGTGATGGAATTAGTTATTCTGATCCGAAACCTCCAACAATGACCCTTCTCTATGCATCGAAGAAACTGAAAAAATCATTCATATCAGTCATTGATTTACCATTTGACTTTCATCTCAAATATTATGAACGTATTTGGTCCTAATTAGCTTATTCTGGAAGAACTTATACATTCCGAAATAAAATAAGACGTCCATGAAAACTATCAAAAATGAATCAAAAATGGTAAAACTATTTCTTAAAGAGCCGTAACAAATAATGTATAAAAACTGCACAAAAACAGATAATTTTCTAATATGTGATGCATAATTTTAAAATTTGTTAAAGTAAAAAAGAAAATAATAACTGCTGCAGAAAATTAAATACACTAAACCAATCTACTACTACACGTATCAGGAACAAATATTAAAATATTGGAACAGTTAAATTTTACGGATTCCGTATCCACCAAAATATCATTCATACCTCAAGCATACACACATTACACACGCACAAAAGGTATATTAAGCGACAACGTGTATTGCCCAATTCACACGTTAGTACAGACGTAACAAAGGGAGCTGTGTCCCTCTAATAAACGTAATTGCTCCCCGAATAGCGGGAATAACTATTCCAATTAGTATCTTAAATATATGTATGTTTCCAAGTTATAGGTAAGTTTGAACGGAGAAATTGAGGTTCAGTTTATAATCCGCCGGATTTCAAAGGTTGTTTAAGCTAGGACAAAACCGCAGCAGGATTAAGGAGCTGAGGTGCTATTGATCATGGTCGAATAATGGCGAAGTTGGCTAAATTCTTAATTGTGGTTTGTGAAGATGTTGATTTGTACAAAGCTTGTAAACTAATTCCAATGGCAGCAACGCTGGTGAGATATGGTCTACATTTATATCTAATGAAAGTAATGAATTAAAAATAATAAACTACGTCTTTTACGGAGAATATTACTTAAGAAACCACAGAGTTGGTGTTATAAAAACAACTCGTTTTTTTATTATGCTTGTTCTCCCGTGTTCATTCACTGTGTGTGGATCTTAAGTATATATTTGCCATACATCTGTCATTACCACACAAATATAGCACACGACCAATAATTTAAGCTCTAATGATATAAAACAAGGATTCGGACGTGTAAAGTCAGAGGTGCTGATTGCAATCAGTTAGCCAGGCGCCATATTTCCGAGATGGCGTGGGCGCGTCCCTAATGACTCTCCCATGCGCCAGCGCAAGCATCAGTGCAATAATTGTACGGCGCATGCCCTTTTGATCTCGCTGAAGTAAAGATAGTTATTACGTACAAGGAGGGTGAAATGAGCGTTAAACTCCATCGGAAATGGTTGTCTGATGAATTATGCGAGCTGTAGAACGTGTTCGATGTCTTGTTAGGTAAAGCGTATTAAATCGCTGGAAAATTAGCGGGCAATTTTGTTATTATTTTATCCTTTGATATGCCCGTGGAGTACGATTGATTTCTGTTCTACGTATTCCTAAGTTTTAACAAATGTATCCCATTTGAAGTTAGTTCAATGATTATTACCTAATATTTCATTAGTGCTTTAAAATATGCTACTACACTATTCAATTAGAGAGGCACAGTAATTGTTAAACAAAATATTTTTTTGCACAGGGTTTCGCAAAATCGATAGTTCCAAAATCTAGCTACGTTGACTAAACAACCTCTTTAATAAAATATTTGAAAAACAACGAACTGTTCGAACCAGGCACACTCAAACCTATTAGCAACTTCATTAAATATTAACGCTCCTTATCAAAACAAAGATCGGTAGATCGGTAACAAGTTGTTGAGAACGGACGTGTGTCGGATTGTCTCTGTGCATCTCAGAAATCATTTTCTAAATTTAGTTTTTTAAATTAGTGCAAATCTCGGACCCTCTCTTACTATCTTATGTGTGTGCCTGTATAGTGCGGCGGCCATGTTGTGATTCATATTCACCTCTCACTCACTCCGGGTGACGTATCTGCTGTGACGCTGTTGCATCGAAAAATTACAAATTAAATAAGTCCCGCCGGATTCGAACCGGGTGCATCGTCGCAGCGAGCGGAGTTGCGGACCGCTGGGCCATCCGTGCATGCTGCCGCCTCGTCGAATCTAAACACTGCGTTATCGCCGGCTCTGACGTTCACCGCCCCGTACCACGATACAAGCGATAGAATAACGACAGATTTACGATAGTTTACAACTTAGGTGCACTCTTCGCACCTTGGTACAGAGGTCATTTACTTTTTCGTATACGTGGATTCCAGTGACTAATTTAAATAAATAAACGTTACATTGGCAGATAATAAATGAAAATGACGAGCCCCAACAAACATTACGCCTCAGAATCAGATTTGTCCCGCGCACCTGAAATTGGTGAAAACATCACTCAGAGGAAACGCAAGCAGCCGGAATGTGAGCTTTTAAATGCGATAAAATCTATGCAAGCCGATTTTAACACAGCCTTACGAGATTTACGAGTGGACCTAGGCACCAAGTTCGATACCTTGACGACAAGTATAGGCTCGGTTAGAAATGACCTTGAGAACTACCAGTCAGCAATGAAAAAGGAAACGGACCTGCTACGTTTAGAACAAACTAAAATGAAAAAGGATATCACAGACTTAAGCAGCGAGGTGAGTGGCCTGCAACGTAGCAACCAATTTGTATCGGACAAGTACGACGATCTAGTAAAAAAAGTTTCCGTATGCGAGCGCAACCCCACGATAGTTACTCGCTATGAAAGCTCCATCACGTCGCTTGAACTTAAACTCGACTCGCTGGAACAACAGGCAAGACAATGCAATATTGAAATACAAAATCTCCCAGAGAGAAAAAATGAAAACCTAATTAATTTGCTTGTAACCCTTGGCGACAAAATAGGGTGCAAAATAGACCGTAAGGATGTTGTCGGAGTGAACCGTGTGCGGCCCGCGACGGAAACCGGCAAGCCTAAACATATCGTCGCGAAGTTCAACTCCCGCATGCTACGGGATAACGTACTAGCCGCATGCCGAGCGAAGCGAGGTCTTACTTCTACAGTGCTGGGCGTATCAGGCGCCGAACAGTCAGTCTATGTTAACGAACACCTTACGCTTCGCAGAAAGAGACTTTTTCGTGCGGCGCGCGAAGCCGCTAAACAAGCTAACTTTAAGCATAAATGGGTCTCCAACGCAACTATACTCGTACGCGCATCTGACACGTCGCCTTTTATTGCCATACATACAGAAAAGGACTTGGAAAAAATTAAAAAGCATCAGGACACGGCCAACCCCCCCAGCACCAGCGGCGCGGGACACGGCCGACCCCTCCCATCTCCAGCGGCGCCGGACACGGCTGACCCCCCCACCACCAGCGGTGCCGGTTTTCGAGATAAGTTCTACAACTCCCAGTGTTAAACTAAAAATACTTTTCTCGTCTTGTGTATTAGAATTAAATAAAACTTATTTGCTATTTGTTTACATGGAATACTTCAATTTATTAGCGGTCATTATTGTGTCACTTCTATCGTGGGTATCGTTTTGGTTGATTAAGCATAACACGTCGGTTACAAATTTTTCTTGCGAGTGGTCGCCCGGTATATCTACTTACCTCAAAGTCTATGTAACAGAATATTCCTCTTTACTGCACTACATATATGGTTTTAACATTACTCATAATGAATAGTAACGTAAGTATATACTACCAAAACTGTCGAGGGATTCGTACCAAGTTGCACACACTCTTCATGAACATATTATCCCACGACTATGATATAATAGTACTCACTGAGACCTGGTTAGTGCCGGAAATTCACAATGTAGAGTTTATCGATGACAGGTATACAGTCTTCCGGTGTGACAGGGATAGGGACTCAGCGCGAAAGGAGGACGGAGGCGGAGTTCTAATTGCTGTGCTACGACGTTTAAAAGCAGTTCACAACTTCGTCTAATTTACTCTCACACAGCATTGAAAGTGTATTAATTGCAATTTCTAGCAGTACTCAAAAACGATATGTTATAAGCGCTGCCTACGTAAAGAACTCCATGCCAAAGACAACTTATGAATTGCACTTCCAGGAAATTTCACAGCACTTGAATGACCCGGACACAGAAAGTTATCTCTTATTTGGTGACTACAATTTGCCCTGTACGAATTGGTCTCCTAACGATAATGGTGGTCAGACCATTACAAGCTCCACTGGTATGTGTATAGTTTTGAGCACGTTCATGTCTGTGTATGAAGCATTTCAATTTAACCACTTAAAAAACCACAACGGCCGTATTCTAGACCTTTTACTATCCAACAATAAGTGCTCGGTTTCCAACATTGATTTTCCTCTATTACCAGTGGACCCACATCACCCCCCTTTTTGCACCGTTGTTCCACTAGAAATAAAACCAAAATGAAAAATAATTCTGGAATAAAATATAACTACCATAAAGCCAACTATAATGTTATCAACCAAGCACTTTGTAATACTGACTGGGACTGTATGTCTTCACAGTCTGCAGAAACGGCGCTTGGGCACTTTTATGAAACCGTATATGCCATAATAAAAAAACACATCCCACTATCAAGACCTAAAAATACCCACTTTCCAATTTGGTTTTCGAAGCCCTTGATCCACATTTATAATAATAAAAAAAAGGCGTGGATCAAATGGAAGGTATATGGTAACATTTCAGATTATCATATATTTTCCTTGTATAGAGAACGTTTCAAAGCCGAATGTGAAAAATGTTACTCTAAATACAAAGTAAGCGTAGAAAATAGTGTACAAAAAAACATAAAGTACTTTTGGACATACATAAACAACCGCAAGAGTAAAACTGGCCTTCCATCAGAAATGTCCTTTAAAAACCATCTTTCCAACAACCCTGACGAAATTTGTAATCTGTTCTCCACATTTTTCAACTCCGTTTATGAACCCAGCACACTGGGAAGTGACACTTGGTCTCCGCCCTCCACTTGCAATGAAAGTAGTGTTATTATAACAGATCTACACTTCACTGTTAAACAAATTGAATCTCAACTAAATATGCTAGATCCAACAAAGGGATCAGGTCCTGATGGCCTGCCTCCTATCTTTTTAAAACATACAGCTAAGTCCGTAGCGAAGCCTCTACATTTAATAATAAATAAATGCATGCAAGAAGGCACTTTCCCTTCTATATGGAAGAGGGCCAACATAATACCCATCTTTAAAAACGGTGCGAAACAAAACATAGAAAACTATCGCCCCATTTCCATACTTTGTGCACTAGCAAAGGTTTGTGAGAAACTGGTTCATAAAGCCTTAAGCCCCATAATTAACCAGCAGCTTATACCAGAACAACATGGTTTTACTAGACAGAGATCAACCATTACCAATCTAATGTTATTTACCGGATTTCTTTTTGAACAGATGGATAAGGCCATACAGGTAGACGCTGTATACACAGATTTTCGAAAGGCATTTGACAGAGTAGACCACAGATTGCTCCTTGACAAAATTGCTTATAATGGAATACGTGGTAACCTTCTTCGATGGTTTTTGTCTTATGTCACCAGAAGAAGTCAGAGGGTTGTTATAAATGGATATCAATCAGACCTTGTTCACGTCACATCCGGGGTCCCGCAAGGGTCAATCTTAGGTCCCTTGTTATTTAACATATTTATTAACGACATAAAATCCTGTTTCAAAAATACTAACATACTTTTGTATGCCGATGACCTTAAAGTTTTTAGTAAAATTCAAAGTTACAACGATTGCTTACTATTTCAACAAGATCTGACCGATTGACTGAATACTGCTCTTTAAATAAACTAGAATTGAGTGTTTCTAAATGCAATGCAATAACATTCACTAAAAACAGAAATACTAAATCCTTTCAATATAAATTATGCAATGAAAATCTTCAACAGGTCCACCACGTGCGGGATCTCGGAGTGATATTAGACTCTAAACTACATCTCGACCAGCATGTGGAGACGGTTATAGCTAAAAGTTACAAAATGTATCATTTCGTTACGAGAGCCGCATCTGACTTCTCTAGAACTTCTACGTACATATATTTATTCAAATCTTTAATTCGTCCACAATTAGAATATGCGAGCAGTATTTGGAACCCCTTTTACAATAAATACACCAATGCACTAGAGAGAGTACAACACAAATTCCTAAAATGTATAAACTTTAAACTCCATAAAAAATCCCGCCTAACTTACGATAATCTTCTACTAAAATACGAATTAACAACACTACACAAAAGACGTTTGTTTCTTGATGCGATGTTTCTACATGGACTTTGCCATAATAAATTTGATTGTGAAGAGTTAGTGAACAATTTGAAATATGTGGTCCCTAGAACCGCTTCCCGACGTGACACTCGTGCCTACCGACTATTTGCCGAGACTCGTTGTCGCACCAATGCCGGCCTGCGCGCACCTCTGCGCAGGCTTCTTGCTACCTACAACCAAAACTTTACCTGCATAGATATATTTCATCTTCCCACCGCTAAATATAAATTAGCTTTGTTAGAAAACTTAAAATAGAATATGTACCTACGCATAGTAGATTAGTAATAGACACTAAATTCCAAATCTACAGGACAACTTAAGTATTTACCTATTCCTTTCATTCTTTCTTTATATCTGACCCATACATTGCTGTGTTAATGCAGAGACATATTTAATTTAATAGACACTAAGTAAAATATATTTAAATAAGTAATTGTAAACCCGTCCCATCTTCAACAACTAATGTATAAGTAATTCGTGGATAACGTTGTTGACTGTACATGAAGCACTACTTATATGTTTATAATATCTACTATATTGTTTGTGTATGGTTGTTTGTTATTCCTTAAAAAAAATAAAATAAAATAAAATAAAATAAGACTTAATTCTCAAATTGCCAACAACTGTTATTCTTGTGGCCACTTAAATTCATTCACATGTGTGTACTATTTCGACGGCTGAATTTAATGAATGGGGCTGAAGTGTCGCCATGTGGGCTTAGTTTGAGTGTCAAGGGAACGAAAAAACTTACCATAAACGGTTAGAAGTGCTGGTTCCGAAATTCTTTTGCCAGCGATATTTTCGGCCACGCAGCTGTAGTTCGCCATGTCCTGTTGGCAATATAACTTACATTAGTAGGTGCCAACTATGCGGTCGAATCCGAAAATTTGACAAAGAATTTGACTTTTGCATCTCAGACATTGACATGAGTGCATTGTGGTTGTGAATAGTTATCAGTAGCCGAAAATAATTCAGAGAGAGAGGTGTAAAATATATTATATTTTATAGATTTAATTTATTACTATCAGTCTCAGTATCGCTGAAGAAAAAATACAAGTAGATGAACTTTAAAAATGAAACTCAAAAAATAATTTATTACGACTAGATACTCAAACAGAAATAATAAGGAGTTTTTGGCAGAATCAGGCAAAGCCTTTGTTAACGATGTTAAATGCATTCATTGTAGAAACATATCACAGTATATCAATTATCTATTTATTTAAGCTCTAATTTAGCTTCAGAATTTATGAGAAAGTCGACCATATTCTTAATCGAACAGAGTTAAAATTACAAAACATTGCAAAAACAAGAAATGACGTTTAGAAAGTTAACTCTGTATATTAATTAAGAAAAGCACTTCCGACACCTTTGAGTACTCATATAACGTTACATACAATGCGACATCGCCTGCAATTTGTCCATGTCTGCGTGTGGTTGCTAATTAGCAAGCCGGTTCAACGGAAACAGGAGATGGAATGAATTATTTGCGATGCCGTCGTTTGTGGGTGGTTTTTGGTTAGGGTTTAGGCGGATATGAAATGACATTTATGGTAGAAGTGTTGATAGACGAAATAGTAGATTGATGCTCTGTTAAAAGGTGAACAATGCGGTTTTTCTATTAACAAAATTCATCGACACGAATAATTTGACCATTGAAGCACTTTATGATTACTCTATGAAACGGAATTATGATTCGTGGCAATTTATATGGCAGTATATCATATCGTTGCGACAATTTAACACAAATTATTATGCGTCCAAAATCAAAATATACATTTTAATTCAATTACCAATTTGCAATTTACACGCTTAAGTGTTTCAGCAATGCAAATAGTCTTAAAGGAACTTACAAACCGAAAAAGAATCATGGTTGTTCGAAAACTCCATCAATGCAATGGAAAGAAGCTGTTGATGAGATATTAAATGCCTACAATTGAAATATTATAAACAAAGACGAGTTCCATTGCAATTTTGTTAACAACGAAAGTAGTTATAATTATTAGAAAACCTGAGTATTACAATCTCCTGATAAATATATCTGTCAGATAAAATGGTCACTAGTAGTAGTCACCCCATCACATATCACATGAACACCCCAAAGCATATTAAGAAAAAGGACAGCAGATAAATTATCTGACAGATGTATTTTATTCGGAGATGGTGAAACACGCCCTAAATGATACATCTATAAGTTATACCTTTACTACGCATATTATTAGCCACTCGCATAAACTTAATGAAGTTCTTACTAAAATAGAACGGGTTGTGGTTATGTAAATGTAAAAACAGGTAATAACAAATAAGCACTAACCGTAAAGTGAACATTGCGAGGGTTATATTTAGAGATGTGTAATTTCTACACAATAATTCTTTGTGAAAATTGTGGCATAAACCTGTCATATGAATTTAACAACAACAACAGTTAGAATAATTCAGAGCATTAAACACGTTTATCGTTTTCATGCCAAGTAATTGGCAGTCAATCTTCATTGGTCATATTTGCAAACGCCACTCTTAATTTGGTCTTCATTTTGAAGTAGAAATTCTTAGCAATAACAATAAATATTTCATGAAAATTTTTATTAGCATACTGTTTAGGCAAATTTACTTCAGAAATATATTATTATATAGGTGTCTATGTCTACTCGTAATAGTTGTGCGGTGGTTCTCACGCAGAAATGATTTGTTGGTTTTGGAATGAATCCGCATATTTATATTGAGTATTTTGTTTTTATGCTAACAAATAAAACAAATGATTGCAAGCCTTCAATCGGTTTTTAATTATGCGCATAGATAATTAATGTCTTGCCGATCTTATCAGATACGCATTATACGCATTGTAAAGGAATAAGGTTTGCTGGTGGTAGGACCTCGTGCAGGGTCCGCCCGGATAGCTACCACCGTCTTACCCGTTAACCTGCCGCTAAATAGCAGTATTTTCACTGCTGTGCTTCGGTTTGGGGATAAGATAGCCGGTGTAATTACTGGCATAGATAGAGGCAATCCATCTAAGTCCTTAGGGTAGGCAGGGCATTCGCAATTTTTTGATCACTATGTCCATGGGCCTCAGTTCCTGCTTTCCATCAGGTGGGCTGACAGCTAAGTTGTCTACCTTCGTCGCATAAAAAAATTAATATTTATATAAAAAAATACATCATCATACATTTATTACTAACAGGACTAACAGGCATATTTGCTGAAAGAATAAAGATATTTCCGTCTTAATATCACAAAGTGGCTATATTGACCTTATTAACACCAACAATTCATCTTGCATATATCATATTAACTAAAATAGCTTATTTACCTAATAAATCACATTCATGCATAACGTGTCCACTTTATTATAATGCAATATTAATTGCAACTGACAATCCTCTTCACTTGCAATTGTCGCTGCGCTATCAATCCCAACGGGGGCAACATTAGCCAACTCCGACACAGCGTTAACATTTAACAATTTTATTTGTTTACACTGTTTATTCGTTTGTTTATTTCATGTTTATTTCAAAGTGATTCCAACTAATTAGTCGAGCGGCACCGACATTTATTAATTGCAACACAAGTCTCCGTCTGCCGTTTTGTTGCGTTCCTCCGCGCGGTGTTGTCTTTCAAAGCCCTGATGAAAGTGGTGGGATATTTTATTCATGCTGTAGCTAAGCTATGTGATTACGTTGCTGCGGCATTATCTCGTTAGTGAATTGCTTTGCTGAGTTCTATAGTCTCAAAGCATGCAGTGGGAAAATTACTTGCAAGTTTCAAAATTATGTACTTGCAGAATCAAGAATATTGAATGAATTATTTGGTCATGGCTGTCTATGTATTTAAGTATCTATATGTATCTATCTATTATATATATCGTCGCCTGGTACCCACATCACAAGCCTTCATTGAGCTTACCGTGGGACTAGGTCGATTTGTGTAAGATGTCCCAAGATATTTATTTATTTATTTATTTATTTATTTATATAAGCCTTATTAAGCAGTCTTTGAAAAACGAAAACATTACTCATGTTATCAATATGTTTTAAGTGTCCTAGATCTACTCGTAGATCGTTATTTGAATTTAAAATGTAGTCATGAAGTACAAGTAGGTATAGCACATAATGTCTTCTTCTTCATCAGTGTATGGGAAAATAGTCAACCGCTCTGTATCATTATTATCATCATCATCATTATTTCAGCCATAAGACGTCTACTGCTGAACATAGGCCTCCCCTTTGGACTTTTACATACAGCGGTTGGAAACGATCTGCATCCAGCGTCTCCCGGCGATCTTTATAAAATCGTCTGTCTATTGTCCATCCTACACGGCGTTTGTCCATCCTACACCGTGGTCTCCACTCGAGCGCTTTTCGACCCCATCGGTCATCTGCTGCAATGTCCATGCCACATTGATATGATATGTACCAACCTACTACTATTTATCTATTTATTAAGGATTGGCAACAGGTATAGACCATGTAGCAGAATAATACACAAAAAAACAGTACAGTACAGTACAGTAGACATGATATCTATAAACGAAGTGCGGAAACTTTCTTTACCTACCCGACATAATACCTATAAACAGATGACCTGACACCATAAGTTTCTTCAAATCGAAAACCGTATTAGACTAGTTGAAAAATAATACACTAACGCGTGGCCTGTAATGATAAACAAATTGTAGCTTCTGCCATCAAGGCGCGAGACATATGCTTCAACCAAAAAAAGTTGTCACGTGTTTGTCTTAAAAATAAATACAACTTTATCATGAACGCGCGAAGGTTCAAATTAAGATTCCAAGTGTTACTTTTCATGACCCAAATGTTACACGTGTAAGTTATACGACGTTTATATTTGCGGTTTTAATAAGCTGTAACGATAATTATTTATCGCCTATAATTTTTTAACGATCATACGAATTTGATAAAATGAGCTGTATGACGAAATTTTGGTTTTTAATGGTTTGCTACTTATTGCGATATTTTATAAACTACGTAGGTATAATAATTGTGAAAGTATGAAATCAGTGAGGCAATTCATTATTATTTAGATTAATTTAATTCTAAATCACACAAGTGTAATAATCTGAATACAACAAAATTGTGATTAGCCTACGTGGAAACTTTTTTATTCACTAATTAGGTATGTATCATTCAGCTGTTCACTTTTTAGAAACAAATAGGTAGCAACATGATAAATTGTGCGACATACAATGGTATTTACTCCTTTGTTAAGGTTTAATTACTGATAAACTATATACAATGCTAACAATAACTAAATCATAAATTATGACCGATTAATTTCTTCACTTATAACATCAAATATCTAAATTCCGAATGATATTCGACTACGCCTTTTTTGTATCATAGTCATTAAGTTAGAATTCATAAGCTTTTAAAAAACAATTTTGATGGTTCTGCAGATTAAATATTCAATTGATATGAACAGAAGTATAACGAATTTTGCCCACAAACTATTTTTGTAGGTATTATATATTTTCAACAAGTAAATATACGGTAACATACAGGCGAAGCCTTACTGTGATTAAAAAGGTGTATAATATAAATTACTTCTATTTTGTATTCAATTAATGACCTACATTCCGAAAATATCACAGAGACAGAGTTAACAGTTTTATTCCTGCAATTCGAATTTTGCCAAACTAGTGAACAATAAAAATGGCGCGCTCGAAACTTTTGTATTCAATGAAAATGTTACTCACGGTTGTCTGTCAGCGGAATTTTATGCGGATTGTGCACGAAATATCTGGCAAGCGGGTACCTACGTAAACCTATTGTTGTTCATTCTTGAGTTTCCCTTTTTACTTCCTATTTCAGGTTTTTTATAACTTCGCATACAAGGTGTATCGTTTTAAATATACGTAGGTATATTTCTAATGAAATATAAAGAGCAATAAGTAATCAATTAGAATACGTTTGAGATATATAGGTAACTACATTGACTGTTAAAATAGATTAAGACTAAAGGTCGAAATAACGGGTCGGTTTTACAGTTACGAAGCTAGACAAGGTTCTATCAAGATCTACCTCTAAGTAAGTAGCTTTATCAATCATTTAATGGATCGGTGAAAAAATCTGAACGCGTATATTATCTTGACCAAAGGTATGCCATTGTTATTTTGTTACTTAAAAAATCGTTATTTTAATCGTAAAGCTTATCGATATCTGATCTTAATTTGGGTACATTATGTCACCGATGTGGCTTAAAATACTTAAATACAATCAAATCAGTCTTGTTCTTTAACAGAAAAATATCCGATGGTACCGAATGATAGTTGTAGGTACCAACACAATGTTGTTATGATGGCGGAATCGAATGAAATAATAATTCTTGTCCAAATTGAAGCTGAGGGATTTTGTGTGATCAGAAGTGTGTAAAACTGTGGTCGGTTATTCTCAGAGAATATAATCTTCGGCCGCTAGTTGCCACGGCACTTTTCATCACATTTTTTTTTTAATAATAACCGTACTATCATAATACTAAAATGATACTCGTAGGGGTACTGGTACTTAGTTGACTTACTTGTAATGTAGCCCTCGATATCACCAAGTTCCCCTCAGCCGATATCAGTACGTTATGGTCCTGCTGAAGAGGGGATCCATGCTTCAGCCACGACACTCTTGGAGTCGGTGCTGCTTGAGGAGGGGCGCAGCGCAATGACACCGTCGAACCCGCTTCCACGGATGCTGGTGATGGCGACAGCGTGAACACTTTTTTGAGATCTGTAGACAAATTCTAAGTATCAATGACGTACATAAATTATAAAATTCGCATGAAGCTGGTACTGGTGGACGAGCGACGGCGGTCGTCTCCATAACAAGCGAATGGCCTATTTCAGAACTCCGTGTCGCATGCATAGTTTTTATTGGATTTAGATGTAATAAGTGCGGAGTATTACGGAAAATATACATTAGCTACCATACTTGTGAATGCACATAGCCAGCAAGACTCGATGGAACTTATTTTAAAATTATTTAGCGTTTTAAGTATAGATTAAATTATATTATCAATTTTAGTAAATATCTACAGCTAGGAACTTACAGATAACATTTTTTTATATTATCATCTTCGTAAGTGGTAAAAACTGAAATCGCTAGTGAAAAAAAAATTGTATAAACAGTAAAAGTTTGTAATAGATCTAAACAATTTACCTAAATTGAAATTATGAATAATACAAAATGTTAGAAAAATTTAATCTTAGTACACAATCTATAAATTTGTAGATTAGACTAAGTGTCTGTACAACATGATGATTTTTTTATGAAATAAAGTTTAATTTTTGTTTTTTTAAACCTATTCCTGATAAATTATATTATGCTCACAAATGATTGAGTTATGCAGAGAGTTTATTAGGTACGAATTATCTTGTATGATTTATGTAAGTAGGAACTGTTATGAGTTGTCATTACCACGGTACTTCAGTATGAGCTAATACCAGTTATATATAATTACTTATAGTATTATTGGTACTTTTCTGAAATTAAATTAAATAAATAAAAAAAGCTTCAATTGAATTTAATGAAACTGCTTGCAGTAAAACAGTCTCGTGGTAAAATTAAGGCTCAAACTGGACAGTAAAATGGCATCGAATTCCCATATCTCTTTAATTCGATATTCCATTGTTGCGTAGCACCCGCATGCGAACTTCATACAAAAAATGAATGAGCTCATACAAACAAAACTCATGTCAATTACAATTGATCACGCACGCGTGGACAAGCCAGAGTAATGTGATAATTGTGTAAGTAGTGACAGTATTGTTATGCAATATAATATAAGGGTTTGGGCCAAAATAATTATATAGCTACCAACACGATGGCAAATAAGCGTACGGCCCGCCTTGATGGTAAGCACTAAGTAGTCACACAAGGGATTATTTTACCCCTTTAAAACATTACAAACTCTTATTTTTAAGAACAACATACTCTCGAAAGATTGTAAAAACCAACCTACTAATTTTATGACCACGTATACAACTTACATGTTCTTACGAATTTATTATTGCCGTAATGTCTGTCCATTTTTGAGTTTGGCGACCAGTCTACAGATGAACTATAAAATTGTAATCTTGAATCTGAACCATGAAAATTGTGTAATTTCTCTTACACTAACGGTGCACAGTACGTAGTGTGTGTATACTTATGAGCACGTTTTTTAACGTGTACAGTTACAGAATGTGAATGCTTATGATCGTCGTTATACTACAGGTAGGTAGTATCAGTTTCAAGTTCGGTACCAAGAAACTTGCCATATCTTGTTTGTACAGCCTATTGTGGCTAGGTTTTATAGACTGGTCTTTTAATAGGTGCTCAAAAGACTGTTGAATCTCGCCTTACAGGCATCAAAATGAGTAACAAGCCTATTACACCGAGCTGCTCTCGGATCTCTTATTTTATAGGCCCGATAACAATACAGGGTGTAATCGTTAAATGTGGCCAGGCCATAATTCCGTAAATATAAAAGATATCAGAAAACTTCCAACTGACATCGAAAGTGCGTTACCCAATGAGTAAAATTGCATTAATATCCTATTTGAAATAATATGCGATGAATTATACTGGATAAAAAAAATATCTTGATACATTGTTTTACGGAATTAATTCAGAGAATAAGCGTTTTTCTACTCTTTCTCGCTTGGTCTCCTAAATTGAGCCGTCCCCAAATATCTTCTCACATCAATCTTAATAAAAAGCGTAACAAGCCGGTCGATTACCGCGTCCCGTCCTCGGCGATAATTGTCTTTCATTAAACAATTCAAAAGTGGTCACTATTTATTGAGGCATGAAAATAACCACCACTTTAGTAAACCCAATTTTCCTGGAACGTTTCAAAGAAATAAGTTTAGCGGATAGACAAATGACTAAAATTGTATACGCTATAGTACCTATGTTCTTTCTCTCCTCAAATTATATATATTACATTTTTAGTGACGAACAATATGGCTAAAATCTATTTCTAGGTCTTTAAAAATGTCTCCTCTTCCAATTCCGGTTATAATTTACATAATCTAGAAAGATAAATATGTATATCGAGTTCCAAAAGCATGTCCTCACCAGGCTATGTCGACACTCAATCAAAACTCCTCCAATATATCACAGGAACTTACAATAACAAATCACGACACTCTCTCTTTCATAAGAACTAATGCCGGCTGCAAAACGAATGCTGCAAACTGCGGAGCGGACCATAAATCTAGAGCGAACACGCTCCATTACTTGCTCGAGTACTAAGCTTGCGCTGCTATTTATTTCTAATGTGTGAAAAGACGTATGTGTATTCACAACATTTACAAATCTTTGCCCTTTAAGTCCTTTTGCGCGGGATATGGGTACAGTGTTGAGGTACGGTAGCTAAGAACTATATTGTTAAATTAACAATAAAGTGTGAAGTGGCACTTTGTATTGAAGATTGGAGAGTTGCATAGGGATGCTGGACTAGGGATGCTGTCCAGAATTAAATATTGTTTAAAAAACTGAATTCAATACAAAGATACATACACGTTTAATGTTGATTAAGTAAACTATTATGGAAACTCTAGTTTTATTATTTTGTGTTTTCTTCTTTTGCATTACAGAAGTAAAAGAAAATAAATGAAAATACATACTACATTCTGACTTTACTATATTTTTTTAGGTATATAGATAAAGCTCATTAAATCTTCCATTCTAAAAAATGTATCCTAACTCCCTTTAAATTTTAAGTCATCCGGTGATAGCCGTAAATGATAAGTGTAAGGTTCCAACCAACTTAAATTTACCCCTGTCCAAAGTTATAAGGAACTTCTCCACGTACTAATTACATGAGAAGTGTCAGATGTAGCACTGTTCTCACCAGCAAATATAAGTTTGTTTGAACCTGTGAGCTCATGCGCCGTAAATTACGGAGTACGTTTCATTTCCTCTACACAATTCTGGAACAAAGGACTTAGAAGCTCTAGAAAAGGAATGATAAAATGGATTTTGCGTGTGGCCGGTACTTTAATTTTATATTTTAGCACTCTGTATGCTGTGGAGAGAGCTGACATAAAACACGGAACGTAAAAAGAAACGTGATATATTTTTTATTTCCTTAATTAAATTATGAATATTGGATGTCCGGCACATACCGAAGAAAAAAGACCTAGTTCACTTACGAGGTCGGGATCGAGCCAATGTGTTGCTTTCGTGACTGTTTCCTAAACCACTCGCCTCTCGAATAGCAATATCTTATAAGAGTTAAAAGGCCAAACACCTTTCCGAAATCACAACCAAACTGAATGTATAGTGTTCCAATTAGAATATCTCTGAACTTGATGAAGATTACATTTGGCTTTATAAATTTTAAAGATCACAACAGTCATTAAGAAAACTAAATAGAAATGACTAGTAGTCAAACAGCTGCAGCTTAAATAGCTCTACATTAGGCCCACTATTAACTAACTGCTTAAACGAATTTAAATTTAAACACGTTTACTCAGCCATTAAAAAGGTAATGCATTACGTACATTGCCGTAAATCTTAGGTAGTAGACGTAGGAGCGTCACTTAGAACACGTATTGTATTATCATTTATAGCAATGTCGCTCGGGAGTGTATTTTAAGCGGGGGAACAATTAAAACTGTCAAGTTGAGGATTTAGAGCTCCTGTATTAAAGTCAGTACATGCGTTTGTGGCAGGGCTTAGTCGAGAGAATCAGTTTATTTTGTTATTACGTAGTTATTCAATGAAGGCCTGCAAGTTATAATAGCTTGTTTGAATGGGGAAATGCAATGCTAGTCCATTTCTGAAAAAATACACAAAAAAATATGAAAATTCCAAGTTGGTTCGTAAACTTTTAGGAGTTGTTGACAAAGTTTTCAATAACCTGAATAATTTTGCGTAAATAAAATTGCAATTCATCCACAAAAATTGCATTATACTTATTATTTTTAATGAATAAGCCTGAACAAGATACTGAAACTTTAATATGATAGCTTACATTTATACATCTTATACTCGCATGTTGTCAATTAATTGTGTCGAGTTTGCTCCTAATTAATAAAGAGAAATTGCCATTGTTCAAAGTAATTTCACCGACGGTGTTGTTTTGAACTCTCTCGCAATTAGTACAGTGTGAACATTTCTGTTTATATTTAGGCGTTTATGAGTTGCCCTAGATGTTTGCTCCTAGTTCTGTTTAAGTTC